>JARLTB010000050.1:1652500-1717500 GCA_030141615.1 Unio pictorum
TACTTTCCTGAAGTCTCAAATTTTACGTTAGTAATTAATCAATAAACTTCAAGTTATTAGTGATATAACCTGAATGCGTTAATTCTCATTCACACCGTTTTGATCTGAGATTGGATGTTAATTTGCATATATTACATTGAAAATAACAGATCAAAAATTTGTATATGGTCTGTTAGGGAACATTCCAAATCTAGTTTAAAAATATTCAAAATAGTTTAAAAAGATTCAAAACAGTTTAAATACATTCCAAATATTCAAGATGATTCAAAACAGTTTTTAAGCGATCTTACTATCTTTGAAACAATCACGATAATTATAAAGATTCAAAATAGTTTAAACACATTCAAAAAATTTAACATGATTCAAAATAGTTTTAAAGCAGTCTTACTAGATTTAAAATAATCAAAATACTTTTAAAAGATTTAAAACAGTTTAAAAGCAGTCTTACTAGTTTTAAAACAATCAAAATATTTTTTAAAAGATTCAAAATAGTTCAAACGCATTCAAAATATTTAAGATGATTCAAAATAGTTTTAAAGCAGTCTTACTAGATTTACAATAATCAAAATACTTTTAAAAGATTTAAAACAGTTTAAAAGCAGTCTTACTAGTTTTAAAACAATCAAAATATTTTTAAAATTTAAAAAGTCTGCAAAATCATCAAGACGACTAGTTGTGGGAGGTTTTACTATGCAAGACAAATTTTTTAATCTTCAAAATTCAAATATTACGACTGTTGTTCGCTGTAAAAAATATTTTTTTAACTGTTGTATAGATGAAGATATTCTCTTTTATTTGATATTATTCTAATTAGTACTTACTGTAATTGATATTATTATGATAACAAATATATTGAAATAATGATGCAAATTTGAACCTTGATATCGATTATTAAGCAACACACATGTATTTTTCCTTAATCTATTACGATCAATTTTTTCAATTTATTTATGAAAGAAAAATAAAAGATCACCAATATCAGTTCCATTCAAGGTCAAAATAAAGTAACGACTGTGAAAAGGAAAATAAATTTTGCCCCCTTTCGTCAAAACTATATTTATGTTAGTTGTGACTAAACAGCAGACCCCTTCAAATCTACAAATTTTGTGAAACATTTACACACATTGACGTTTTTATTTGTATCACAATTCAGTTTTTTTTTTACACATGAAGAGCATTGTGAACTTGAGGAGTGGAAACATTCGGTGCATCCTAATGAAATTTTGGATTCACCCATTCTGATTATAGATGTCGAGCGTGCTTTATTGGGACCATAAATAATAAAAATAATGTTATAGAATTTCGATAAATTGATATAGAATCGATTATAAAAGAAGAATCGTAAAGACCACCACTGATTGTTTATTTGTGGTTTATGACATTAAAAGTAAACAAACTAATGTTAAAAATTACGATATGAGCAAAACATTCACGTGTGCAGGATGAGCGACCAAAAATATAATTATTGTCAATACTTTAATCCTGGAACAGTATTTATATGCCTGGTACCTGTATTTGTACTTATTTACTTTTATTCCTGGCACCAGTATTTATTCTTATTTACTTATATACCTGGTACCTGCAGTTATACTTATTTACTTATATACCTTGTACCTGCATTTATACTTATTTACTTATATGCCTGGAACCATTATTTATACTCATTTACTTATATGCCTGGTACCCGTATTTATACTTATTTACTTATATGCCTGGTACCATTATTTATACTCATTTACTTATATGCCTGGTACCTGCAGTTATACTTATTTACTTATATACCTGGCACCAGTATTTATTCTTATTTACTTATATACCTGGTACCTGCAGTTATACTTATTTACTTATATACCTGGCACCAGTATTTATTCTTATTTACTTATATACCTGGTAACTGCATTTATACTCATATGCTTGGAACCTGAAAATGTCTTATTTTAGAGACGAGAACTAGTAACGGCCAAAGGTTAATAAACATAATGATAAACAAAGTTGTGTGTGTTAATTTGTTTTAGTGTAACTGTCCAGTTCTTTCATTTTAGATTACAAAGATGAGGAAAAAAATGAACTGTGTGTTAATTTGTTTTAGTGTAACTGTCCAGTTCTTGCATTTTAGATTACAAAGATGAGGAAAAAAATGCACTGTGTTAATTTGTTTTAGTGTAACTGTCCAGTTCTAGCATTTTAGATTACAAAGATGAGATAAAAATGCACTGTGTTAATTTGTTTTAGTATAACTGTCCAGTTCTTGCATTTTAGATTACAAAAATGAGGGAAAAAATGCACTGTGTGTTAATTTTTTCTAGTATAACCGTCCAGTTCTTTCATGTTAGATTATTACAAAAACGTGGAACAAATACAGTGTTTGTAAATTTGTTGGTGTAGTACTTTCCAGTTTGTTCATCTTAGATTACTTAAAAAAAAACAGTGGAACTAATGCAGTGTGTGTTAATTTGTAGTGGTAGTAGTGATAACATTGTCTAGTTCTTGTATCTGAGATTATTACAAAGACGTAGAACATATGCAGTGTGTGTTAATTTGATTTTGTATAACTCATCATTTCGTTCATCTTAGATTATTACAAAGACGTGGAACATATGCACTGTGTGTTAATTTGTTTGAGTAGAACTGTCCAGTTCGTTCATCTTAGATTACAAAGATGTGGAACAAATATAGTGTGTGTTAATTTGTTTGAGTAGAACTGTCCAGTTCGTTCATCTTAGATTACAAAGACGTGGAACATATGCAGTGTGTGTTAATTTGTTTGAGTAGAACTGTCCAGTTCGTTCATCTTAGATTACAAAGATGTGGAACAAATATAGTGTGTGTTAATTTGTTTGAGTAGAACTGTCCAGTTCGTTCATCTTAGATTACAACGATGTGCAACTTATGCAGTGTGTGTTAATTTGTTATAGTAAACTGAATGGTCTGCCAATTTGTTTATTTGTTAAAAATAGAGCCGAACAATGTGCACACCTTAGACTTAAAATTAGTTTTTTTGAATTGCTTGAAAGTAAGTTGTTCCTTCAAGGTATCTACTGCCATCTTTTTTCAACGCTGCCAGATTTTTGAAAAAATTGCGTTTATAATAGCGTCGATTAATTAAGCGGTTAGCCAACTACGGGGGTATCTCAGGCTTAAAAGTGATCCAACAACGTGGATTATTTGACTATGAAGCATTTGTTTAATCTTTGGTGCATGTCTGTTTGTGAAAAATGTATTCATTTGAAAACAAATATTCAGCCTGTCTCATCAACATTTTCATTTTTTTTTTACATACAAACTTATGCGTGTAGAGCACAGCAGTAATGTGCCTTGACTGGTCACAGTATTCAATTAGCTCATAACATTGTAACACGACGGTTGTTAGGTGACTTCCCAACGTTTTTATCAAACACACGTAAGTATATTTTTCTGATTTAAAAAGTGACATTTAAGTTTGTGTACCCATAACATCACAATCAAGCAGTTTGAAGGAATTACCACACAGGTGTTAATATGCGGCTTGAATGGTACAAAAGCAAGATACAACTAGAGGCCAATCGAGGTTGTTTTGTCACACCGTTCATTGGAAAGAAACGCTGCTCAAGGCATTGCTCTATCTTCGCCCAGATACAGCACATGGTTACACTCACAAGAGTAAAGTCTCTACTTTCCTTATGTATAAGCAACAAGGTATGCCAACATAATTCATAACAATTAACAAAGTTGTTAAAATTTTAATTTAATAGTAAACAACACAATGATAATAAAAAGTCCTCAAAATTAACATAATGTTCAGAAACAAACAACAAAAGTCCAGCAAATTAAAGCCAGTAAAAATAACCAAGCAAAATCAACCAAAATCAAAGACCGTATTTTCCACCCCAGATAACTCAAATTTGTGACACCTCCAAATATAAAAGTTTTTAAACCGTAATTTTGGGCTTTAGGCCTGCACACCGCTCTCCAACCCACCCCCGTTGCTTAGGTTGTTTGTAAAGAATAAATGCTACTAACCGGCAAGTCATGTATCGCTCTCTGATCGGAATCGGATTCTTTCCGGATTCCCTTCAATATTTACTTTGAATGAGCCCTGAGTATTTCTAAAAACTTAATATGTCTTGGTGATTTCAATGACGACTTGCTAACTTCGGATCTAAAACTCAGAGATATCATGATTCTAAACTTTTCTTTTTAAAAATATGATAAACGAATTCATCAAAGTAACGACTTGCATAACCCTGTTAGTATATCGCCTAATACAGAAATCTATATTCGGGAGTTATTTCAACTGACATGTCGACATGCTCTAGGCAGACGTCGATTATCATTTGGAGCTTCGTGACCACACACATCCACCCGCTGGTCTCTGTAGCACTGTCTGTACCAAAGAGCGTGTTTGTGTGTGATTTGAATTTTTAATGTAGCTTTTGTTTAACATTCTGACATATCGCAATGATTTCTGCAGTGTGGCAGTTTATAGTGATGCACAGCCCTGGGGCATCATGTCGCAGACATGTAGCGTGATGTCCCACCCACAAACATTATCCAGACACCAGGCCGATCTGTCCTAACACTAACTTCTTAATGCCCAGCGCCAAGCGAGGAAGCTCTTATTATCATTTTTGTAAGTCTTTGGTATGACTCGGCGGGGGATGAAACCCACGACCTCTCGCATCCAAAGAGTACGCTCTCACCACTGGCCACTGGAGCGGTATGTGTAAAAAAGAGAGACTATCGACTATCAGCCAGAGGCATAGCGAGGAGGGGGGGAGGGGGCGGGGGGTACATATGTCCCCGGGCGCCAAGGTACAGGGGCGCCAAAATGAGGCTTGCAACGTTACATTATAATAAGAAAACATGGCTAATAAATCTGTCACAAGATCGCTGGGGCGCCAATTTTATAGTTTGTCCCCGGGCGCAAAATATCGCTACGCCTCTGCTATCAGCGTCATTCAGTAAAAGAGAGACTATCGACTATAAGGGTCGTTCAGTAAAAGAGAGACTATCGACTATAAGCGTCGTTCGGTGTGTGGGTGTGGATGTGATTATAACATATGCCTTGAATCTATATGAAACTATATCCCAGCCTGTACAAAAGGAGTGATAAGCAATCGAATCGTTTACATTGTTATGTATATTTTGTAATGCGTCACTGACCTTAATTCATTAATGAGGGTACTATTTACTACATGTCAAATATCATACAGGGTATATATATATATATATATATATATATATATATATATATATATATATATATATATATATATATATATATATATATATATATATATATATATATATATGATGCTGAAGGAAAGCTATGTCTTTATTTGTGGACACATATACTCCTCCATTATTGCATTAATGTACCCACATACAAAAATATACGCACACATATACATATATATCCTTAGCATACTGGTGTGTGTGTGTGTGTGTGTGAGAGAGAGAGAGAGAGAGAGAGAGAGAGAGAGAGAGAGAGAGAGATCTGATTACATGTTGACCTCCGCATGGTGAGACAAGCAAATATAGGTAACCTTAGGATCACATTCTAGTATGAAGTTGAAAAGCAATCGTGCCACTCATACAGATTTATGGTTATCGATAGCAAGAGTGAAGAATGCAAAGGGCTTCTTCCCATTTTCTAATAATATGGGTTTGGCATTTTCCAAAAATGCTAATTAGGTCAAGGTTAGGTCTTACGGTGTTTTTCCAAAAAGAGGTTTGTGCGATACGCGTATTTTACACGATCTAAACAATGACTAGAGTTTTGACTTTAACCTGCAAAAATACTGGTAATAACATACTGCATTTGTTTTCAATCTATCAAACCTATTATATTTGTGTTCGCCGTAAAAAGGTATCTAATATAATATATGGTAGTAATCTAATATGTAAGGTTAAAATGCCAGCATTGTAAAAAGTAACACAAAGCAAAATAACGAATGCCTTCTTATACTTGCCATGTCAGAGAGAAGACGTTTACAAATAATACAATATGCTGGACACACAATGAATGAACATTAATTTCTCTCAAAATAAAATCTGCACTGAATGTGTCATTCATGCTATTAGTTTGCAAATATTTGTTTCTACGATGCGAAATAAACACTAGAGCATATGAAACACATCAAATGACATATTTCTGTTAAAAGTCTGACAACAATGAAAAATAAATGATTAATGGAATAAAACAAAACTGTTACGTGCTTAGGCTCGCATAAGCAGCAACACAGAAAGAGTGAAAACTAACAAGCTTGTAAAACGTTAACAATGATTTTATTATTAAGTACAATTATTTTCATAAAATAAATAAACTTACGGTTTTAGAGAATCAAATCCAACATTAATCCAATACAGAATTCTCAAAAAATAATCCACTAATGGAATTGCAAGAGTCCTGATAAATAAATGTTCTAATAGTTCCAGGTTCGAATCTTGACGATGTAATCCAAAATGGCTGACAATGTCAAGTGATGCAGTTTTTATTTTATAATCATCCAAATGAAATTATGAACACAGGTTCTTTTCCAAATAATTCCTCTTGTTACGACGAAATGACACAATGTCCAGTACAAGGTAATTAAAATTAACACTCAAACATAAAAACACAACTATTAACTTTAAAAGCCCAGATTCTACTGAATCTCTCTCCCAGTACAATGATTTAAATATCCGTTTTCTAATGTAAACAAGGGATCACGTGATTTTCTGGAAAGTTAAAGAAAGAAGCTACCTTCACCAAGTCACGTAATAATAAAATGATCCAGAAAAACAGCCACTAATTACTAAAAATAAAAAGATATTTTTGGATCTAGCAAATCATTTCCAAGGCTTGTTTACACTCTCTAAAGAAGGGTCAGAAATGAGGTCAACGAGCCAAGGTCAACCTGTGTTTACATCTAGAGTCTAGGTCAGCCTGAACTTTCCAGAATAATTTCCCAATTAATGAATATTAAACCCTAAATGACAAATCTGGATTTGACAAAATAAATAATTTAAATCCAATAGCCGTAACAAAACGAAAATCACATAATAAGCATAAAGAAACCCCTTCCCATATATATATATATATATATATATATATATATATATATATATATATATATATATATATATATATATATATATATATATGATATGGATTCTTAAAGTGGCTTCAGCAATTCAGTGATATGGTGACGCTCTCTGCATTGTGGTAGCTGAAAATGTTGTCTAGCAATGAGGCATCATGTAGAATGATATCCCACCCAGTCACATTATTCTGACACGAAACCGATGACGCATAGCACTAACCTTCTAATGCTGAGCGGCAAGATAGGGGACTGCAAGTACTATTTTTATGTCTTTGGTATGACTTCATGGGATTCCGGAGAGGTTCCAAGAGTCAATAGCGCGGCCCCCCCCCCCCCACACACACACACCGTCATCTAAACTGTTTGGATAAGTGATTAATTTAATATTTCACAATATTTGACGGATGAAGAACAAAAGATGGGCAAGTGACAATATGCAGAAGTCTTGATGAAATGTCTAAAACCAGTATTCTCAACACACAGTTGACTGTGATCATAATTTTTTTTTAATCTTGTATAATTTGTTACGAAAATTACGAGTTGTTGAAATCGGAAACAATACAACCACTTTTAATGTCGCTGTACATCTGGATTAAAGAATAATGTTTAAATTAGAACATGAATCTTACCTTAAGATCCAGGATGAGAGTTATAATGAATAGAACTGAATTCAGTGTTTATCTAATAGAAAATTGTTTAAAACATAATTGATAACATGATACCAAAGTCAAGCATTTGAAATCAAAACAAATATTCAAATCATGTTACATAATCAATCAAAATCCGTTACGACATTTTGAGACATTAAATTCTTAACTATTACGGGATGACAATATTCGTCCAAGAGTCTTCCCTTTTCTAGCAACATCACGGAAACAGGTGTTTAGTTATCGTGATAATTTAGCAACACTGAGAATTTTCCGTTTCTGTAGTTGTACTGTATGTATGTATGTATGTATGTATGTATGTATGTATGTATGTATGTATGTATGTATGCATGTACGGACGCACGCATGCATGTATGTCTGTATGCATCTACCTACCTACCTACCTACCTACCTACCTACCTACCTACCTACCTACCTACCTATCTATCTATCTATCTATCTATCTATCTATCTATCTATCTATCTATCTATCTATCTATCTATCTATCTATCTATCTATCTATCTATCTATCTATCTATCTATCTCGGTGGACGCTTTTGAAATTATGTGCTTTATTAGAATATACTTCATGTTGGACATCTGTCTCACTTCGCTTTCCTGAAGTCTGAAATTGAAGTTTGAAAAGTAATCAGAAAAATTTAATTTATAGTGATACAAGTTCCATGTGATAATTCTCATCGATGAGTTAATTAATATGCAGAAAATAAATGGTCTTATGGTCTAAACGAGAACATTAAAACCATTTTAAAGCATTCAAAATAGTTTAAAACATTTAAAATATTTTAAAGCATTTAAAATAGTTTAAAACATTAAAAATACTTTAAAGCATTCAAAATAGTTTAAAGGATTCAAAATTAGTTAAAAACATTCACAGTTATTTTAATACATTCTAAATGGAGTGAAAAGCCATCCAATTCCCGAAGATTTATTGTGTTAGGTGTTATAATTCCTGTCAATAATAATCTATTCATGAAAGAAGAATAATTATTCATCGTATATCAGATAAATTCTACGTCGAAATAATATGAAACGAGTATGAAGAGGAAAGTGCTATTTGTGCTTTGTAGCTGTGATTAATTTATCAGCAGACCAATCATCATCTAAAACTGAAACATTTGCAGAAGTGAACTTTTTTTTTACACACACCCCCCCCCCTCTTTCAGTCAACACATGAAGAGGTTGTAAACTTAGGTGGAAACATTCGAGGCATCCTATTTAAATGATGTATTTCAGTACAGATTTCGGGCTTGTTTTCCTGGGATCATAAATAAGAAAGTTATTGAATTTGGATAAATTGATGGGAAATCGATTGTACACTAAACTAAAAGACCGCCATTGAACTTTTATTTATGGCCTATTGCATTAACTATAGACTATAAATAAAGTTCTAATTACTATGAAGTACACCCTGACATCCTACAGGTGTGCCGGAGGAGGGACCATAGGGAATAGAAGCCTTATTATTTTTGTTCAGTCCGATAATTAATATTCAATAATTAAAATATACCTAAGGACGTGAACTCATTTCATCATCCTTCAGTTGTTAGCAGGGGACCCAGAGTGGTCTAAAACGAGCACCGTTATGGATCACTGCCATTTCAGCTCTGTGTGGATTCTAGTCACGGGTTCGGCCAATGTGGGTATGTGTAAAAGCTTGCCAGAAGCGTCGCTTGGGTCGATTTTTCGTTCGGGATATCCCTAGCTCTTTCTCCACCATTTATACTGCCCGCCATGTATTGCCCATCTTGTGATTAAAAATGGCGTTAAACCCTGCATGAACAAGAACAACAGCAACAACAATTGTTAACACGTGAATAAAAATGTAAACTTTTTGAGAGGAACAGTATTAATGAGATACCTAGACGTTTATTGTTGAATAGAAAAAATCTAGTAGCGGCCCAGAATTATAAACCGGATGCTATTGTAAGGTGTCTCCAACACCAGGTTTTGCTGCTGAAGAAATGTTCATGGTTTTATTGGATACGTGTGCTTAGTTATCAAAATATTTGACCACCAGTTACATCTGCATTCAAATCCTTTTTACAATAATGTACATGTTGGGTAAATATTCTACATGTCCAATTTAGCATCTGTATAGAAAATAAAAGATAAACGCTAATGTATGATTCGCGCAAAAAGTTTGCTTTCAGTATATAAAAAAAAACTTTTAAGTAGAACTTCTGTTACCAGCGGACTCTCAATAAGATGTGCTTGGCAAATATTTATTAGGTCTATTTCTGTTCATATGTACCTTTTTATATGTACTTTTTTTTACTGGAATAAGGTCAATCAATAGGCTCCAGTGGATTAAGTGGTTCGAGTCATATCACGGACTTTATCCCAATTGTATTAGCAACTGCCTCACTTGAGCTCATCAATAATAGGTTAGTGATAGGACTGGTCGACCTGGTGTCAGGATTATATGTCTGTGTGGTTTATGATGCCACTTGCATAACTATCGCACTGGTTGAAATAATCAATGTATCTCTCACAATAATTCTATAAAATCTATAATACAAAAGCCCATAAAATCATCAACGATGTCGCAAACAATCCAGGAAGAACTGAAACTTCTACGCAGTTACATTGGTAAACGCGTGAAAGGTATGCTTGCTTCATGATTGGACTGACGGAAGACCTCAATGTGATTTGAGCAAACGTTGAACCACATTTAGCATACCCACGCGTGAAACCATGTAGGAGGTGAATGAAGTTGCGAAAACCACCACCATGATGGTGGAAACAGATGATACTGTTCACTGAAATTAAAATGGCTTACCTGAGACCAGAACAGCGATATGGACTTGCATATTTCCATGTTGTATCCAGATTTATAACGTTTCTCTCGATTATCTAGACCTAGTTAAAACGTCATGGCAAATAAGAACCCAGCAAGGTGTCAGCGCAGCTCGTCACGTATTTGTGGCATTTCAAAACAGTGTGAATGTCCAAATGCTAAGTTTGATCATATTTTCAAAACTGGCCGCGACCAAAGCTAGACGGCAAATACGAATCCACCTAGAACATTTTGCTCACTCACCAGGGACGGACATTTTTTGAGCTAAAACAAGAACTATTTAAGGCACAAAACATGTTGTTTTAGGTGAACATGGTGACATGCCCCGTACCACACAATGATCGGAGATATAAATATATCCCATGAGATTGTTTTTTGTTATTGCATCAGTAAATAAAAATGCTTGGTTGTAAGTGTGTGTGGGTGCTGTACCAGAACAAAGCCAGCCTGAAAAGCAATTAACCTTCGCGGTGACAATAGTAATTGAAGAACTGTGAAGGAACATCAAAGCTACAGACGCGATAAAATTATCGAAGTATAACAACAGCTGCGAAATGAAATCGCTATGAAAACAGTTTTACTTGCGAACTACACACGTCTATGTGTGCAGTCGTAGGTGCACTTTTAAGGATTTGCCGCCTCGACTACTTGTGACCTTGGTGATGCTGAAATTGCAACCACAGCAAATATCAACCACACATCAGTTGACACTGCTGTCCGGGGTGTATCGATATCACCTGGTGTAGATAGCGGCGATAGAAAAATAACATTTACAGAGACAAATACTCGTATATTGAGAAATAATTCTCTCCTTCTGTACAAAGTTATCTCATTTGTTTAGCTGTACTCTTTAGCATCGAAGATAAAACTATTGCCATAGCAGAATGCGGGATAATGTTAGTCGAAATGAAAACCCCGGACATCTCAGCGCCCAGATAATTCTTTCTCGTATAACGTCTTTTGAAAAAAGTCCCACTTCCCCAAACGAGTAATTTCCATAGATAACGTTAAAGTTTCCACAAAATCAGTAGACCTTCCGCCGTAATTTTTTTTTTGCATGGTTCTGTGCCTGAAAAAGAGGTTGAAGAACTATATGGAATCAGGTCAACAACATAAATCAGACATGGAATGCCCTCAAATGCATCAATAAACACTATCTGCACCTCATATGTGAAAATATATAATGGCTGGATCGAAAGAAGATGAAAGATAATATTTTAGAGGCAAATAAACTCGTAATACTTGAAACGATTTGTTATGTTTTGTTATAATTTTGTTTTTGTAACAAATTTGGGTCGCAAACTGCCGTTTGTACGAATTTTGTAAGCTGCAGATATCTGCAGTATGTAATTTTTTTAATTTAAGTTTGAGTAATCAGAATGCTCATCATTGAATATATAGTTCTGACTAATTTCCTAACAATTAGAGGCGATTAAGTGATATATGAAACATGGAGGATTTGGTATAATTTTGTTTTTTGGTTAAAGTTTGGGAGATTTTCATTAGAAAAGAACCAAAATGCTTTATCAGTAGGATATTATAGATGATGTGAACTACGGACATGGATGACGAGCTAGAAATAGATGAGCGTCACAGTGGTGATGAAAAGTCTGACTTAGAAGAAGACTTGATAGCAACCCAGACTGAGAAAAATATATACCTGCAAATCGATTCTAAATTTGGAACTTTGGACAGAGATGATTTCAAAAAGAAGATGTGTTTGGAATTGGATGAGCAGAATTTAAAAGATATCAGACTATCACTACATGACCTGGCTAAACTGGAAAACAGTAATTATCTTGTGACTCGTATAGTTGAGAGGACAGTAAGATGTGATAGTGCGCCTCTAGAGGAGAGATTAGCTGAGGATATATTTATTCTATACCATTTCTTAGCAGGAGATAACAACTTATCTGAAGTGAAAAGCCTCGCGTCGAGAAAGAAACCGCGCACGGGTATGCATGATAGCAGTACATATGTGAGCCGAGTATCTAAAAGAAAAGGATCTAACAAACAGTCACAGTGATCAGAATCAGAACCAGAACAGGTGATGCAGAACTCCGAACGCAATTCAGTATCATCTCTACTAAATGATAAAAATGACAGTTCCGTAACAATAGAGAATTTATACAAGATAATAGATCTAAAACATTTTATACAAAGCAGTATTCAACAAATGAAAGATGACATCAGAAATGAATTGAAAACTGAGCTTGACAAGATACGTAAAGAACTGCACACTAGAGATGTTGACTCTACTATACTACAATCGGAATTAAAAAGATGCAAAGAGGAAGAAAAGACGTTATCTAAAGACAATCTGGCCTTGAGAATATCACTCAGGGAGAAGAATAACCAGTTGGAAAGTATTAAAGGTCACCAACTGTTTTTACATCAACTGCTCGAAGATAGTGTATGTGATAAGGATAAAGAAAATGTAAGCACGAAATGCGATGCACAGACTCAAATGACACTAGCTGATATAGTGCGTATGGTCAAACCTTCAACTGAAACAGAAACAGCAAATATGGTGAATGTGAGAACTGCTCTAAATCTTGATCGTACAAAACGACGGAAGTATTTATCGGACCAAACGGAATATACGGAGAAGAACAAAGGCGGTCGCTTGAAATCCACTGATTCAAGGGAAGGAGTGGTTCTGACTCCGTCCACAATACCCAATACCTCAACTGAAGAATTGACAGTAATTGAAGTTAATGGAGAACGTGGTTATCACCATGATCAGAAATACTCAGCACGGGAAATGCAAGAAACATCGACAGGGAAAGAAGATCACCATTCAAAAAAAATTCAGCCACCTCATCAAAAGACTTGGATAAAGGAAGCAAAATAATCGATGTCATCACAACTAACAGAAACTGCAGACCTCAAAAAAGAGTGAGGAACTCTTATGAACGTCGAGTTCTAATGTCCAGGATACCAGTTGACAGAACGAGAGATGAGATGAGAACTTGTATAAAAAGCACGCCAGAAACAAAGGAATAGAACTAATTGACTCTCAGATCTTAAAGCACTGGCGTGTAACAGGAGGAAAGGACACTTTTACTGCTTTAGTCACGATAGATGACTTAGAATTTGAGAAGGTTTTAGAGAATTGTTTTTGGCCAGATTTTGTATGGGCAAGAGAATGGTATGAGGATTACGGTGATAAGGACGCCAAGAGGTTCAGGTGGAACTATATAAAGGGGCAGTAAGTCGCATATATATGCATAAATTATGGTCAACTACTTTATAGTCATTGTACTACTTGTGTTGAAAATCTATTTTTTAAGTCAACAAATGTCTAGTCATACATTTCGTCTGATGACATGGAATGTAAAAGGAGCCATGTATGGTGCACCATACTTGTACTCTTTGCTAAATGAGGTAGATATTGCAGTGCTTACTGAGCACTGGCTTCTTCCGGAGCAACTCGACTTCCTAGACAATTTACATCCACAGTTTAAATCTTTCTCACGCTCTGACAATAGGCTAAAAGTGAATATCGAAGAAAGGATAAGACATACAGGGTTTGGGGGAATAGCAATCCTATATGGGAAGTCACTCTGCGTTAATCCATTGTTGAGTGTCGGCAGTGATAGAGTCTTAGGGATAGAAATGATATGTAATGATAAATTGAAATATTTTGTATTCGGAGCACTTTTGCCATCAACTAATTTTCATATTGCAAGTTACTATGAAACAATGGAAGAATTAAAGGACCAGTTTGATATGTTCTGTAAAGAAGGCATTCCCATACTCGCGGGTGACTTCAATGGCCAGTTAAGTTCACTGCTTAGCTTCAAAACGAACTGTATAACAACAAACGCTAGAGGCGCTATTCCAGAAAAGTTTCTGACCGATAGGCACTTAATATCCGTTAATAGCTAGTCAATCTATTTGTGAAGAACCTGACTTTACATTTTTCTCAATCGATGGTAAATCGAAATCGTTGATAGACCATATACTATTGCAAAAAACCAAATTCGATTTAGTGGTTAAGGCCAAAATAATTGATGACCATCCTTTGAACATATCAGATCATCATCCTGTAAAAATATAGTTGGTCATTCCTCTTGCATATAATATTGTAATAAATTTGGAGTTGCTGGGTAATAATTTTTCCCCGTGATTATTACATGGATGGGTTGAGACATATTGTCAACGGGTGACAATCAAAAGCCGCGCAGCTACAATAAAATCAGAATGCGCCCAAAGGCTATGTAAATAGTGTGATTATTGGTGTGATTATTTGTTTTATATTTTCAAATTCTGTGACGACAGATGTCGGTCTTGCTTGGTGTTTTATTTTTGTATGTATTAGTTTTATAATGTGTAATCATGTGGTGTTAGAGCAGGAAAGTTCTATAAGTTTGTTGCTGCATGAAACCAGGTGGTAAATTAGGTCTAGTTTGAATTGTGCTTGGAGTTAAACATGGCTAAATTGGAAGAGAATAAGGGTATTATGTATGGTTGTTTGGAGGTTGGTGGACTATTTTTTTTATTTTTATTTTTGTGTTGCTGTAGGGTACGGTTAAGTGGTGAAAAGATGATTGAAAAGGCAGTGTTAAGTCTAGCGTTCTGTTAGTGACATTAGGGTCGCGCCAGTTGGGCGTTGAAGTCAGGGTTGACTTATTTTTGAGGTTCTTAAGAGGACGTGTTTCATTTGAAGAACGCATTCTCTAACCTCGTGGGGAGTACAGGAAGGATCCTATATTTTGTTTGTCATTGAACTGTTAGCGACTTGCCAGTTGAGAATTGATTTATACAGAGCACATTAAGAAAGAAGAAAGAAATCGTCTACACGCATCTTCATGATCATATATGGTCCAGCGAGGTTTTCATCATGCATAGTTTGACTTGTCTGCATGAATGGAATGGTGTCAATTTGGAAAATTGTGAAGGACAATTCAAAGCACGTGTTAATTATTTAGCAGCATAAAGAAATGGTGGTGCACACCGCAATTATAGTTGAATCGTTATGTGATAGTGTTCCAAACTTTAGCGTTTGGGGATAGGTTTTCTTAGGGTTTTAGGTCACAACAGGTGTGGAATTAGTAGTGAATTAACAGTGAGAAAATAGGATCGTCTGGCACAGATTGAGTTGAAAAATATTTGGGCATTGAAGTCATGGTTGACTTGTTGGAGGTTAGTAAGAGAAGGTGTCTCTGAAGAACGCAGTCTCTAACCTCGTGATGTGTACAGGTGTACCAAGGTCTATTGGGAGAACGTGTGTCCTGGTGGAAACGCAATCTCCAGACCAGAGTTTTAATGTGAAGAGGAATGGTTCTGGTTGCATTTGATGTCTGTTGTTAGAGACCTATGCTTAGAGAAGTCAGTTTCGAGGAAGTCGTGAGGGAGTTTGAACCCGACTAAGTGGTTGAAACATTATTTCATGTTGGATTCAACTTGATTAAATTTTGTATAGGTTATGTTGTTGTATATAATCATATTGGTAATCGTTTATCGGGTGTGGGGTTAAATTTAGAATAAAAAAAAATAAAAAAAATACTTCAAATTGTGATTTAGATCACAGAAATGTGACGTTTGTGCCACTCGTGGACGAGTAATCTTTTAAAGGCGGGGTTAATGTAATAAATTTGGAGCTGCTAGCCCGAAATAGTTAGCCAGTTAGTAGGAGCAAACATCACAGAGAGGAGTGTTAGTGAATTTGAACCATGCTGGGTTCGTTAGTAGTGATTTTAGGCACAAGCCGAATGACTGTCCCTTTCAGTAACATAATCCATATTAAAATTCAGCGGTGCATACAAGTATTGTGATTGAAAAGGCAGCATTTATGGTTGGAAATCAGTAAATTATAGAATGGAATCAATAAGTTGGAACTTGGTAGGTACCGTTTATGTGTCCATAGTGGAAAATTGGCGTCTGTATATGAGCGTGATACGCCGGATATTCTGTGGATTGACTGGCCTAGGGTCGCGCAGTTAAATAATTCCCAGTTAGTAAGGGAATACTGGTGTAATTTCTATGGCATGACAAGCTATCGGTACGGAAAACGGATGATAATGAACAAAAACCATGCAAAGGTGCAGTTAATGGACGTTTGGGCAAGTTGTCTCCTCTGGGTTGCCAATTGATTAGAGCAAAAATTATTAGTTATAGCAGACACGTCTTTCTTTCCATTTTACAACTCAAGTTGTATGGAAGTTTTTGGAAATTTTGGGAAAACTTATGACTTCCAGCGTGACTCGCGCCAGGGTTTTGACACCGCTCGGTCAAGTGAATACCCCTGTGCGTGTAACAAGAAAATCATGGCTGACAAGCATATAATTCCCTCCATAAATTGGAAGAAAGCATCGGCAGAACAAATAAATAGGTATAAGGAAGCAACACGCAATGAATTTTTAGTGCAACTGCATAAGGCAGAACTAGTGACAAATGTCGATATTGAAATTATTATTCAAGACACGGTAAAGATTTTACATGACACAGCTTCTAGGTCTCTGCCCATAAAAAGGTTTTGCCCATACGCTAACCCCTATTGGAAACTAATAAACGTAAAAAAGTTTCATACAGAAATGAGGCTGAAACGAAGGGTATGGATCTCTGATGGTAGGCCAAGAGGATGGGAATTTCAGTCATACGCGAACTATAAGAAAGCGAAGAAATTTTTTGGAAAAGAGTTACTGAGAGCAAAAGAAATGTGTGACAGTGAACAGTTCAGTGAGCTTGAAAAGGCTGCAGAGCTCGATATTTCCACTTTCTATAAGTTTATACGGAATAAAAGACATAAACGTGATTACATATACGAAATTGAATCTAACGGAAAAATTGTACCCGACCACGACTCTATAAGAGACGTATGGGCAAATCATTTTTCTAATTTGTCACTACCTGACAATACCTATCTGTACAATAAGAATCATTACCAGATGGTCTTAGCAGAGGTTAAAAAACAGAGTATAGAAACCCATTCCCACTTTGATGAAGTTGTTGACAAAATTCCCACTAGAGAAGAAATCAGTATTGCAATTAGTTCTCTCAATAAAAATAAGGCATGTGGTCACGACGGTATTGTTGCCGAGCATTTACTGTTTGCGGACACTCAAAGTAGTGTACAGTTACTTGAAACTGTCTTCAAAAACGTGTACGAGGCCGAGGAGTACCAATGCCATTTTAAACAAGGTTTAGTAAAACCAATATTTAAAGGAGGGTGAAGAAGCAAATTAGATATGAATAACTACCGTGATATAACTATAGTTCCAGTGCTTCAGAAAATCCTAGAGCAAATTATATATAATAGACTACTTATATTTTCTAAGCACATTAATTTTCCAAATCCAATGCAACAAGGTTTTAGAAATAATTGTGGCAGTATCACTGCAGCGTTTTGTATCAAATAATCTATATGCTACTATATGGACAAAGATACTCCTGTCTATGCAACATTTCTTGATAATGCTAAGACATTCAATCCAGTCTGGCACAATGGGTTATTTTACAAGCTGTACAAACTTGGCATTAAAGGGAAGACGTGGAGCATCATGAAAGACTCGTTTAAAGGAGTAACCAGTTCTGTTTTTTTTGCGGGCAAATTGTCCAAATATTTCAATATTAAGCAGGGTGTAGGGCAGGGTCGTATCTTGTCCGCTTGGTTCTTTCTCGTTATGATAGACGATTTGATCACTGATTTAGATCACACTTTGCAAGGCCTAAATCTTGTCGATCTCCACCTGCCGTGTGTCTTATTAGCGGATGACACAACTGTAATGGCTAATTCGCATCATTCGATGCAGCATCTGCTCGATACAATCTCTAATTATGCGAAAAGGTGGAGATTGAAATATAACGCAGATAAAAGTTGCAGCATCCTCTTTACAAACAAAAGAAGAAATTATATACCTTCTTTTCTATTCGACAAATCGCCAATTCCAGTAGTCAAAAGTAAGAAATATGCCGGCATACCTCTAAAGTACAACTTTAAACCTAACGACGCGATACAAGAAGCATGCGATAAAGGTAAACACTTATTAAACTCTTTTTATTTTATTGGAATCAGAGACGGAGGAATGAACCCTCTAACAAGTATGAAAATCTGGAAAAGAATCATTCTACCTTCAGTCCTATATGGATGTGAATTATGGTCGAATATGACAAACACCAATATAGAAGAACTTGAGCTATGTCAGAGATATGCAGCGCGACGTATGCAAGCTTTCGATAAATATTCGCCCATAGAGGCAACGCGTAGTACCTTAGGACTCTGGTCAATGGAAGCATACATAGATAAGATGAAATTGTGCTTTTTCAAAAGGCTGTGTAGGGGCGATTGGACTCTTATCTGGAAAAAGATTTTCATTTTGCGTTTATGTCAGTACTTGACCAACCCAATAAGACAGACGGGGTTTATAGCAGATATTGACAAAATATTCAAGAAATATGGTATGGGAAGTGTTCTCTTAGACTATGCAGTAAGAGTACAAACCGAAGGTAAACTTGTTTGGAATCGGAATATTATTGATAATATTCAAAACATCGAAGAATCTACCTGGAATACAGATATTGAACTAAGGAGCGATTTGATTCACTTCAGAAACATTCATTTGGACTTAAAACCAAGCAGCATATGGTTTCTTGGACGTAAATTTCCATCTATGTTATGGCCTCTCTCTGAAATAGTGAAACTATATATCATGCCTGTTGGAAAAGTTATAATATGTAAACTCTGTGGAAAAGAGACTGACGACAGAGCGAAACATCTTATCTTAGGTTGTGAAAAGCTCCTTGAAGAACGAAACGTCTTCTTTGAGAGGGTGATTGACACTTTAGAGGTGAGAGACGGGGTTAATTTATTTAATCAAGAAGACGATATACTATTGGAGACACTTCTTGGAAGCAGAGTAGACTGCTTGTCGTCTATCGACGATGATGTATGGGATAAACTCATGTTAGTAACGGCAAAAAGCATAACCTCATTTTACAATAAAATGCATGCCCTACTCTCAACCAACATGTCATAACATAACAGCAATAATAAGTAGTTAATCTAAATAAATAAATTAATTAAAAAAAACAAGCAAAAACAAAAATCCTGCTGTTGTCAAATTCCGCAATTTTGATGTATTACAGATCACGGAGATAGAATGCCCTCTGGCTCATATAATATAGGAGTGTCACCTTTTGCTATCTTTATTCCTTTGAGAAGGATTTCATGCTGTTCCACATATATATGTATAGATGTGTGTATATATGTGTATATATGTATGTGTAAATATGTGTTTGGGTGTGTATCTATATGTATGTGCATGTGTGTACATTTATATGTATCTGTGTGTATGTGTGTGTGTGTGTGTGTATATGTATGTATGCATAAGCATATATGTCATGTAGAAAGAACTACATTGATAATTACACTGGTATACGTTTCAAATTTGTTTTATTTATATTCTTTTGTGTTGTATTTCATGATTTTGTATTATCCTGAATTTGATTAATCTGATGTAATCTCTATTGAAGAGGAAATAAAGTCAGTCAGTCAGACAAATACTCGTATATTGAGAAATAATTCTCTCCATCTGTACAAAGTTATCTCATTTGTTTAGCTGTACTCTTTAGCATCGAAGATAAAACTATTGCCATAACAGAATGCGGGATAATGTTAGTCGAAATGAAAACCCCGGACATCTCAGCGACCAGATAATTCTTTCTCGTATAACGTCTTTTGAAAAAAGTCCCACTTCCCCAAACGAGTAATTTCCATAGATAACGTTAAAGTTTCCACAAAATCAGTAGACCTTCCGCCGTAATTTTTTTTGCATGGTTCTGTGCCTGAAAAAGAGGTTGAAGAACTATATGGAATCAGGTCAACAATATAAATCAGACATGGAATGCCCTCAAATGCATCAATAAACACTATCTGCACCTCATATGTGAAAATATATAATGGCTGGATCGAAAGAAGATGAAAGATAATAATTTAGAGGCAAATAAACTCGTAATACTTGAAACGAGTTAAGCAATATTCGGACACGTTATCGTAAATATAATATTTTTAACGAGCAACGATTAATAAATGAAGACTAAACTGATCGCAAATGAAATTAGATAAGAAATCAAATGAAATTAGATAAGTAATCAAATGAAATTAGATAAGAAATCAAGCTAGAATTGTATTCATGTCTGTCTTAGTGCGCAGTATCATAAAGGGCATGTAGGATATCACTCCTACCTAATGTCAGTGAACTGTATCACAATGGGCATGTATGAGATCAATCTTACCTAATCTCAGTGAACAGTATCACAATGTGGATGTATGAGATCACTTATCTAATCTCAGTGAGCAGTATCATAATGGACATACATGAGATCACTCTAACCTAGTCTCAGTGAACAGTATCACCATGGGATGCATGAGATTGCTCTTACCTAATATCAGTGAACAGTATCTTAATGGGCATTAATGAGATCACTCTTGCACATTCTGTCTAAGTAAACAGCATCACAATGGGCATACATGAGAGATCACACTTACCTAATCTGTCTCAGTGAGCAATATCATAATGGTGATGCATGAGATCATTTTTACCTAAAGTGTCTCATTCAACAGTATCTTAATGGGCTTACATGAGATCACTCTTACATAATCTCAGTGAACAATATCACAATGGGCATACATGAGAAAACTTTTACCTAATCTCAGTGAACAGTATCACAATGGGCATGCATGAGATCACTTTTACCTAATCTGCCTCAGTGAGTAATACTACAATGTACTTGTATGAAACCAGGGCCAACGAGGGGGAGGGGCAACCGGAGATATATACCTAGGGTCCATGCCCGTATGGGGGCCCGAGCTGAATAACATTTTACTTATATTTATGAAAAATGTGTTTGAACAAGAACTACGATATAGCCGGATTTTTCTTACCCCAGGGCGCATTAACGACTCAAAAGGGCTGAAGATGCGATGCTTCCACGCGGTTGCAAATGTATTTAATTTTGGGAAAATATACATTGTTCTGTGCTGTGGATTCGTGCGAAGTATGTGGTATGATTGGACCATTATCATGCCACTGAATGCAATGGATGTTGAGCAACACATGCAGCCGATACAGTAGACCAAGCAACCATTGACTGGATAACACAGCAGGTAGTACTACACGGCGGCAGAAAGTTGGACCACATATTGGAGATGCTGCATTACAGCAGACACAAAGCAATGACTAGTTTGATTTTGAGTTAGTCACGTAAAATAAACTCTAACGATAACAGCATTAATATTTTTTTACTAGTTGCAATCTTCACAGCTGGCACTTATACCCTTCTCACCTGACAGCCACAAATGTCTGTGAGCAGAATGCGAAAGACATGGTTGATGCAGGTCACAGTCCATTTAGGAAAGCACAGACATTTGCAAAGTGGGTCACTTGCATGTTTTTGGTTTGATAGTTTACAAATTTATATTCAAGTCTGACTTTCAACTATGTAGTTTATCATATATTATGTTAAAGCAATTTTGTAAATAATTTTATGCATGTTTGATCATTTGAAGACAATATTTTTTTCAATGCAGTTGTCATTTATTTGGCATGCATCAACAAATCGTTTTCAAGCGTTATCGTTACGCCAAAGTTCTTACTTTCCTATGCACATTCCTCCCTACATTTCTCCTTACTGTTGTTGTCCTCTCATACACACTTCATCACCAATGTACACCATTCCGTGAAAGTCACTCAGTCTTAACTGTCAACCTTAAACTTTGTAAATGCAATTCTTCCAGATTAGTGTATTTGAAGACTGGATATTGTGTTGCTGTTTTAGCAACAAGGTTGCAATTTGCGTCTTATATATATATATATATATATATATATATATATATATATATATATATATATATATATATATATATATATATATATATATATAATGTTTTGTCTAAGGTAACGTATATCCTGCATATGTCGTACAATAAGCATTCGTTTATATATTTACCTATGTATCCTGTATTACTTTTAATTTTTTATTTAACCGAAGTATTCTGCATTATTTTAAATTGATTACCATAATGGCTACAATATTTGTTAGAGAAAAAGTAAATATATTTCCGTTAATATATGCCAAACAATTGAATAATTTTGTATTGCATTCAAGTCATGTTGTTTGTAACAAACATTATAATTTGTGTGCTTATTACAATAAACTGCTTTGTTCGTATGCCTATTATATTTAACTGTACGATTTGTATGCTTATTGCATTAAACTGTATGATTCGTATGCTTGTTGCATTAAATTGCATGATGGGTATGCTACATAAAATGTATTGTGGAAACATAACATATATTGTTAAAAATTCTTTCCTCGTTATTGCTATCGGATTCCATTCTCTATCTCTCGCAAAAAAAATCGCATTATTCAAGGTCCTTTTCTGCGTTAAAGCTTTTATTTAGGTTTAACGTAATTGTCGCGACAATAGGGCATAAATAACTGCTGTATACAGTCGAGGGTGAGAAATCACTTCTCGAAATTCCGTAGACTTCAATAGTAATGGAAAATGATTGAAATATTTGCAAGAATGATGTAACATTTTGGAGATAGATTCCTTCTGTGAAACGAATTGAAAAATATCATAATGACTCTATGGCTTTTGGCTGTTGTTTGACAGCACACCTACCCCGGCTTTGTGCAGCAAGTTGCATTAACGAAAGAGTTATATTATATATGAACACTAAATACTTTAATAAATACGTTGGTATTTGGAACAATATAACTTCAGGTTCGTCCTAAAAGTTGTATAGTGTGCCAGCTGACTAATACACTCTTGGATGTAATAAATACCAGATATTTCTATTACATTTGAAGAAAAACGTTCCTTCAAGAACTAAATGAAATCATGATGAATTAAAATGCAACATAATTTACAAACGAAGTCAAATAAGCTTCTCAACACTATATGTATCGAGTAAAACATAATGAACGTACACAATTGTGAAATCTGACTACAGGGTGGAGCCTCAATAGAAAATAATCTTTCATACCAATCATGCAAATAGACAGGTAGTTGTACAAATAACTTGGGATGACTTGCTTGAATATCAAGAATACGTCTCAAATGAGAGAGAGAGAGAGAGAGAGAGAGAGAGAGAGAGAGAGAGAGAGAACTGATTGCATGTTGACTTCCGCATGCTGCGACAAGCAAATACTGTATAGGTAACCTTAGGATCACATACTAGCATGAAATTGAAAAGCAATCGTGCCACTCATACAGATTTGTGGTTAAACCGGTTGTGTGTTATAATTGGGAATGAACTCTCACCGCGAGTAATAAATCTGATTGCGTAAATATCATGCATCAGCGCACGAATCCAATCAGTCAAACACCATCTGTCCCCCTTCCACCCCCACCCCCGATACCAGAAAGCAGGATTAAATATGTGAAGGTTGAAGATTACCATATGACGTTGTGAGGCCAGGATGGAGGCCAGATATATTCATGTTATTTTGGAGAATTATTAAAGTTTAAGAAAGGAATCAAATGCAGCTGTGTTGAAAATAGACAGTCCTTGACACGTGTGCACGGTGTATGAATTCCAAGAAATAGTTTATTTTGTTACCTGTTTTGACTTAAATGGTTTATATTTTATTTGTCACAAAATAGTTGCCTTTGGAGCCGAGTTGACAATATTCGTAATACAATGGCAAGAAAAACGCGGATACGCTTGTTGACTTTGCAACACGAATGTTTATTACTCTCTTGTTAATGTCAATAGTATATAAGAATTAGATGTTCCGATAGCTCCATGTACAACTAAACAGAATTTAAAGTATTAAATATCAAAATAAACAAACACTAGCGTACTGTATTTGTTGGGCTTCAGATCTAAATTCGACACAAGCAAAGGGAAAAGAAACGTTTATATACATTAATTTGTGGTTCGTGATTTTGTTGTTTAATTATATTTTTCAGCACATGCAAGGCTAGTTATGGAGGTCAGTAGATCTGATCGATGAATAACCCACGGGAAGCTACCGTCACGATTTATTGCATGCCCACGTTTGCCGAGACAGAGACTCAAACCCATGCTGACTGATGAAATGTGAGTGATCAATAATGGTGAAAGCTTGAAAGCACTAGGCCACCCAGGGGCCTCGTGAGTTTGTGAAGGCTTGATTCATTGTTTCCCCCTTTTTTGTGCCTCAATACGTATATTATGTAGCTTTATACTTTTATTTATATGTATGTATCTGATGAATTGTCTTGTATCCATCAGAGGTACATGCTTTCATCACTATTTTACTCGGTAACACAATAATATAACACCACCACATTAAACCGCACCAACTATTGTTCTTAGTTAGAAAAGATGTGATTAAAATCTAATCGTCTCTCACTGGGTGAATTAAAATGACCATAACCCGATTTCGAAGTGAGATTATTTGCGATCAGGATTCACGAAAATGTATGTTTTGTGTGTTTGATTTAAAATAGAAGAACCTTATGAAAGACCCCATCTCTACATCACACTCCTACCCACTTCCTCTACCCAGCCTCTACTAAACAAAAGGCTGGGCAAATATTGTGGTCTCGTGAGAATTGAATCATTGGGTTGTAATAGGAATAACTCAGATAGTTACGTGCTTATTTCATCGTTTCTAAGCGTGGGAATTCTCGGCTGATCTTAACAAACTTAACATCCTGCTTCCTCTTACAACCTTTAATTAGATTCTAATACAGACTACACCATCCAGCCAGCTCAGGTAATCCTATTTTACTACATTTATCTGTATATCATACGTAGAAGACTTATATCTACCAAGCTGTCTGTCTGTCTGTCTGTTTTAAATCTGTAAGTCCTTCAGTATCAATATTATTTCGCTTCGCTGTGGATATTATAATAAATTGTGTGTCTATCAGTATATAAGACACCTACAATGACCATCAGGATTATTGTCAATGGTTACGTTTATCTAGGTATGAAGATGGTACTCAAAACCACAGGTGCTCGACGCAAGCTTTATGTGAAGGAAAAAATAAAAATCTAAAGAAAGAAAAAACATACAGAGTAATATAGAGGGGGTCATATGTCTGAATGGGTCATGGGGGTACTCTAAGCTAGTTTTCTGGGGTTTTTTTCTTTAGATTTTTATTTGTTTCTTCCCATTAAGCTCGTGTCGAGCACCTGTGCTCAAAACGTCTTTTTATTTAACTGAAGATTATATATAGAAATCGCAACCGTTTAAGATCAATTCAGATGAAAGTATGAAATGCACTGATTCGCAATGCTACTCGGTACTATAAGGACATTTTCTCCTGCTGGATTAAAGCCCTAATAATTTATTTCAACTTGAGGAAAATATACAAATATGAATATTTATTTCTGGAAGAAACTACACGCATAGTGTGTGGATAATTATTTTGGAAAATTTACGTATGGTCCAGTAATTCAATATTTCATGCTTCGTCAAACTCAAGACCGCAGTCCAAAATTCAAAATGAAAGGGCTCTATGCTGTGACCTGTCGTTAACAGACTTGCACTCTTTTGTGCATGAATATGCTGAAGAAATTGTTTTACAAGAAAAAACTATTTCTAGCAGTCTACATTTTTTTTATCAAACCATATTATTGTCCCCATGGGAAACGTATAAAGTAAGGTTCATAGCCAATCATTGCAAAATTCAAGTCATCTCTCTCTCTCTCTCTCTCTCTCTCTCTCTCTCTCTCTCTCTCTCTCGTAAACAACGGACCAAAGGATGCATTAACATAATAAAATCCCTTTCGGAAATTATGAGACAGTATATGGAGGTTAGGTAAGAAGAAACTGTGAAAGGAAATTAAACTAATTCAAAACTACACAGGAGTAGACGATGTGGAGTGCGTGTCGTGGACGGAAGTTAATATCATTAACCTTCAGTAGGATGGTGGATAGATCCTTTGAAAACGATGTGTTTACAAGAAAAGGTAATTTTGTACATAGCTGATATCGCTTACCTGCACGCATCATTGTTACTTGTATTTATTAAGTTGTGTATAAGGACCGGATCTCTGAGCTAAAAATTTAATTAATTTTAACTTCCTGCTCTCTGTTACAAGTTTCAGTCAGACTCGAGTATTGAATACGTTACTTTTATCTGGAAATCGGAGTCCATTCCTGAATTTTGTTCCCGCATGGTAGTCATTTGTATCGGTTGCGTTTTCTATCAGTATTAAAATCCGACAACGAAGACATATTCATAATTTGTTTCATCGGATGATTCTGCAGTTCATGTGGCATACATACATACATACATACATACATACATACATACATACATACATACATACATACATACATACACAAACGCACGCACGCATGCATGCATGCATGCAGGAAGGCAGACAGATAGACAAACATGCAATTATTTTTACTCAGGTGAAACATGTCAGTAAGTACGGTGGTAATGCTACTAAGAAACTGCACAGGATATCATTATTCTTGCGTAAGCAATTCTTTTTAAATGAATGAAGACCGAGATGCTGCTATTGACATGCGTTTATATATATATATATATATATATATATATATATATATATATATATATATAAGCAACGTTCACTTTAAACGCGACAAACGCGAATTTTGAAACATATTTTCAACAAATTTGCAGAACACGGCCTTTACCAATATCAGAAACCGAAACTAGGTTGTCTAATTGTATTTGATACATAGAGCATACAGTCGTCAATGATAGCCAAGGTTATTGGTGTATCTAATTCTGGTTCGGTATATGATATAGTGAGTGTATACATTAATTAGAATCAAGTGCCCGTGGGCAGATGACACTGTAAGTTTAGCTTGCTGACAGACGACGTTGCGTTGATCACTGAAAAAGACTTGAAAATGTAATATTTATCGTGATTGAACATAGTTTAGCTTCTCCACCACATGCACATCAAAGTCAAGGGCTAACATAGAAGATAAAAAATTAAATACAAATTAATTACTTCTTATATATATATATATATATATATATATATATATATATATATATATATATATATAGAGAGAGAGAGAGAGAGAGAGAGAGAGAGAGAGAGAGAGAGAGAGAGAGAGAGAGAGACATACATACATACATACATACATACATACATACATACATACATACATAGGTAAGTGCTATCTCTATTTTTAATACCAATACATATCATAATCATACATGTTAGATAATTTATATTCTTACTCAAATGAGATTCGAACCCAGGTCAACGGGTTATGGCACCCACACACGAACAACTATATTATATATAGTAAACCTTAGGACATCCGTACTTTGCCATTGCCTTCCACAAGCCTTTTCTGCAGACAGTGTCGAAGGCGTTTGTTACGTCGATGTAGATGGAGAAGAGTTCTGCGTTTTGCTCTTGAGCTTTCTCTTGTACCTGTCTCACAGCAAAAACCATGTCGATGGTCCCATGTTCTTTTCGGAATCCACAGTGGCCTTCTTGGAAGTAGTGAGGGGGTTCAGTAGGATTATTGCAAGTACCCTTCCTGCGATTGAGAGCAAAGATATACCCCAGTGGTTCTTCCCGTCCTGGCGGTTCTCTTGAGCTTATACAGGTGGATTATGGAAGCGTCTTTGCATTCATGGGGGATCAACTATTGTTGTTATTATATTTATTATTATTATTATTATTATTATTATTATTATTATTATTATTAAACTTAGGCTACACTCTGTTCGATACGTGAGTTCACGCAACCACGACTAAGGTCACCAAACGGCTGACCAAAGAAGTTGAAAAGTGTTCCAGACTAGAGTAGTGGCTGTATTGTAATGTTAAGACATGGCTCACGGCACATTGTATAGAAAAATGCTAGTTAACCTTCTTCTCTTACGAAACAGGCATATCACATATATTTGCAGACATTGTATATCTGTTTTGGACCGCAAATAATTTGTCTGTTCGTTCTTGTTTAAAACGTGTTCAACTTAAATGAAAACTCTGTTGTTAGACTGGGACACTCACAAGAGGTATAAAGCCTTATGCGTTCTGTGTTTGTGACACATGCAACCGGCAATATTTCAAGTATATATATATATATATATATATATATATATATATATATATATATATATATATACATGTATATATATATATATATATATATATATATATATATATATATATATATATATATATATATATATATATATATATATATATATATTTGTGTGTGTGTGTGTGTGTGTGTGTGTGTTTACATTCATAGCCAGTGTGCGGAGAGTTTCGATGAAGGTAATAATGTATGTATTGTATTAATGGTGTAACATGAGTAGGACATGATGCTTCATGTCTGCATCATGATGTCCCAGTGCTAGACATCACAATAAACTGCCACACTGCAGACATCGTAAGAATACGACTACAAAAATTGTTAAAGCTACGTTAAAAATCTAACACATACATAGATACACGCACACACATTCGTGCAGGAAATAAAAGAAGTAAGAAAACGACCCCTATCGGTATCAATCATATTTATCAGGATTACGAGACACGTGCTCGGAGTAAAGCAAGAGTTTAGGTTGAAATCAGAAAACTTAAGAATCCTTACCATTATATTTTCAAAACATCAGGATGCAGCCTAAATAGTCGTATTTACGGTTTCTGACTAAACATTTTTAATTGAAATATATCAACAAGAAGGCGAACCAAAGTATTAGTAGTGCTGTAACTAGGCATTTTCAGTGTGACTGCAACTTAGACGTTAGTTACGTTGGCTTTTCGGGGTGGGGTGGGGGGAGGGTATATCTCTCTTTCTCTCTTCTACTTTAAGGAAACTATCTATGAAACTCCAAGAATATTACCATGTCGTCATAATATGATTCGTATACCTATTATATTTAATTGTATGATTCGTATACCTATTATATTTAAACTGTATTGATTCGTAGGCCTATTGCATTAAACTGTATGATTTGTATGCCTATAATATTTAACTGTATGATTCGTAACCTTTTTGCATTAAACTGTATGATTCGTATGATTATTGTATTTAACTGTATGATTCCTATGCCTATTATATTTAACTGTATGATTCGTATGATTATTATATTTAACTGTATGATTCGTATGATTATTATATTTAACTGTATGATTCCTACGCCTGATATATTTAACTGTATGATTCGTATGATTATTATATTTAACTGTATGATTCCTACGCCTATTATATTGTATGATTCCTACGCCTATTATATTTAACTGTATGATTCGTGTGCTTATTGCATTAAACTGTATGATTCGTATACCTATTATATTTAACTGTATGATTCGTGTGCTTATTGCATTAAACTGTATGAATTGCATACCTATTATATTTAACTGTATGATTCGTGTGCTTATTGCATTAACTGTATGATTCGTATACCTATTATATTTAAACTGTATGATTCGTATGCTTATTGCATTAAACTGTATGATTTGTATGCCTATAATATTTAAACTGTATGATTCGTATGCTTATTGCATTAACTGTATGATTCGTATACCTATTATATTTAACTGTATGATTCGTGTGCTTATTGCATTAAACTGTATGATTCGTATACCTATTATATTTAACTGTATGATTCGTGTGCTTATTGCATTAAACTGTATGAATTGCATACCTATTATATTTAACTGTATGATTCGTATGCTTATTGCATTAACTGTATGATTCGTATACCTATTATATTTAAACTATATGATTCGTGTGCTTATTGCATTAAACTGTATGATTTGTATGCCTATAATATTTAAACTGTATGATTCGTATGCTTATTGCATTAACTGTATGATTCGTATACCTATTATATTTAAACTGTATGATTCGTGTGCTTATTGCATTAAACTGTATGATTTGTATGCCTATAATATTTAAACTGTATGATTCGTATGCTTATTGCATTAACTGTATGATTCGTATACCTATTATATTTAACTGTATGATTCGTGTGCTTATTGCATTAAACTGTATGATTCGTGTGATTATTATATTTAACTGTATGATTCCTACGCCTATTATATTTAACTGTATGATTCGTATGCTTATTGCATTAACTGTATGATTCGTATACCTATTATATTTAAACTGTATGATTCGTGTGCTTATTGCATTAACTGTATGATTTGTATGCCTATAATATTTAAACTGTATGATTCGTATACCTATTATATTTAACTGTATAATTCGTGTGCTTATTGCATTAAACTGTATGATTTGTATACCTATTATATTTAAACTGTATGATTCCTATGCTAATTGCATAAGACTGTATGATTTCTATGCTAATTGCATTGGACTATGATTCCTATGCTAATTGCATTAGACTGTATGATTTATATGCTAATTGCATTAGACTCTATGATTCCTATGCCTATTGCATTGGTATGCTATATTTTTGAAAACGGAATATATTTCAAAGCTTGTTGGTTTTTTTTTTGTTTTTTTTTGTTTTGGTTGGGGGGGGGGGTCGTTATTGCTATCGGGTTCTAGTCTCTATATCTCGCATAAAAGATCGTATTGTTGTTCAAGTTCTTTTTTCTCCGTCAAAGTTTTAATTTAGCGTAATTGTCACGAACATAGGGGACAAACACCTGCTGTATATAGTCGTAGGTGCGAACTCCCAACTAGAAATTCCGTAGACTTCTATAGTAATAGAAAATTATTGAAATATTTGCACGGATTATGTAACATTTTGGAGCGAGATTCCTTCTCCGATTTCCATTAAATATAAAAGCTGTGAAACGAAATAAAGAATGTGATAATTACTGAATAGCTTTTGATATTCATTTAACAACACACCCACCCCGGCGCCGTGCGGCAAAATGTATTAATAGAAGAATTATATATATATATATATTTTATATATATATATATATATATATATATATATATATATATATATATATATATATATATATATATATATATATATATATATATATATATGTGTGTATATATATATATATATATATATATATATATATATATATATATATATATATATATATGTGTGTATATATATATATATATATATATATATATATATATATATATATATATATGGGGACTAGCCACCTTAATAAATGAGTTGTTTTTTGGACCAATACAACTTTAGGTTAGTCTTAAAAGCTGTATAGTGTGCCATCTGACTACTGCAGTATTGGATGTATCATAACAATACCCGGAAATGACTTTTCCTACCAATCATGCAAAAAACATGTAGTTGTAAAAATAACTTGGGAAGACTTGCAAGAATATCAATGCAGAGAGAGAGAGAGAGAGAGAGAGAGAGAGAGAGAGAGAGAGAGAGAGAGAGAGAGAGAGAGAGACCAGTTGTGTGTTATAACTGGGAAATCTGATTGCCTAGTTCTCATGCACCACCGCACAAATCCAAACAGTCAGACATCATTTGTTCCCCTTTTGCAAACCCAGATGAAGATTCAAAAATTAACACAAAATGTTGCGATGCCAAAATAGAGACCAGATATATTCATGTCAATATTGAGAAATAGTAAAGTTTTAAAAAGGAATCAAATGCAGCTGTGGTGACATTAATTAGACCATGACACACATACACAGTGTTTATCTTAAATGACTTCCAAGAAAAAGCTTAATGTGTTACCTGTTTGGACTTGAATGGTTGATATATAATTTGTCACCGGATAGCTTCCTTTAGAGCCACTTGACAATGTTCGTCATCCACCTGCAAGACACGTATATTTAATCAATGTATCTAAAATACAAATAATCTTGTTGACTTGGTCAGGTACATGAATGTATATGATACCTTTGTTGTTAATGTCAACAGTTTAGAAGAATTAGATGTTCTGATAGCTGAATGTGCATATTAAATATAATTTAAAGAAATTAATTTGCAAAAAAAAGAACACTCTAGCGTACAGTATACGTGTGACTTAAGATCTAAATTTGACACAAAGCGAAAATAATGATAAACATTTTGTAATTCGCGGTTTTGATATTAAACGATATTTTCAGCACATGCAAGGCTATATATAAATATATATATATATATATATATATATATATATATATATATATATATATATATATATATATATAATATGGCGGTCAGTAGATCTGATCGAGGAATATAACACTTGAAGCTACCGTCACGATTTCTCGCATGCCCATGTTTGCCGAGCCAGAGACTCGAACCCACGCTGACTAACGAAATGTGAGTGATCGATAAAGGTTAAAGGTTGAAACTTGAAAGCACTAGGCCACCCTGGGCCTCGTGAGTTTCCTCGCATGTTGTGCCTCAATACGTATATTATGTAGTTTGCTACTTATAGTTATATGTATGTATCCGATGAATGTTCTTATATCCATCAGAGGTACATTACAGGTACATGCTTTCATCACTATTTCACTCGGTAACACAATAATATAGCACCACCACATTACACCGCACCAGCTATTGTTCTTAGTTAGAAAAGATGTGATTAAAATCTAATCGTCTCTCAATGGGTGAATTAAAATCCCCATTCACAAAAAATTTATATTTTGGTGTGTTTGATTTACAAAGGAAGAACCTTATGAAAAACCTCCTCTTCATAGCACACTCCTACCCTATTGCTCTCCCCAACTTTTGCTAAACAAAGGGATGGGCAACGGTTGTGGTCTCGTGAGATGTGAATGTGTTTTATCAAATGCAGTGTCAAGTATATAAGCATGCGTACATTCGTCGCGAGCGTGCAGACAGTGTGGATGACGTTAATAATTTCGTTATTGCCTTAATGGTGGGGCATGAGTACGACATGTGGCATGATGTGCCAGTGCTTGACATCACAATAAACTGAGACATTGCAGACATCCTACCATTTAAACTAAAATTGTTGTAAAGGTACTTTAAAAATCTAACACACATACGCACATATTCGTGCAGGCCATGAAGAGAACGACCCTATCGGTAACAATCAATTTTCAATAGTATTTACGAGACACGCGCTCGTAGTCACGCAAGAATATATGTCAACTCGAAACCGTGCGCCATCTACGCACACCATTGCGCAAGTGATATGTAGACCACGCCCTAAAATTATTCCTTTGAAAGGTCAAACGATCAAAAATGTGCTGGTCAAAACGTAATACCACATAAATTTTCATTACATTTATTTCTTCTGACAGATGGAGCAGTTGTATTATATCATCGTTAAAAATCCTAAATTTTAAAATACTGTTTTGTTTGAATGTGCATCTGGGTTAAATCAAAGGTAGCCTAATTGTTTCACTTGTTCTTTGTCACGTTCGGTCTTAATGTTCTGGTACATATTAGACTTTCAATTCCTTTTATTATCAGGCGTATTCTGTCTTTTTCCATGCTCCATATATCAGTCCTTATTTTCTTAACATTTATCAGGGTACTATTTTGCGTGGATGAAAAAATTATATGTGCGAAAAACATTTAAAAAAAATAAAATAATGATTATGTCCTATTTAATCTTGACTTAAGTGTAAAATATAGAGACATATTGGCGAAATAATGTTTATATTTTTCTTTGTTCCTCTATTTACACAAGTGAAACATATATCCTTATATTTTACACATTTGAATATATACGATTTTCTATCATGCCATGCATGGCTTGAGTCTGTGTCCCCACAAAACTTGTACCTGCAACAACGAACAAAGAACTTTGTGAGCTATAATAGAAATAAAATACTAATTACTTTAAATTTGAGACAAAAATTATTCTTTGATAAAAATTGACCGGACGTCATTTGCGTCTCTCTGACGTTATTTCACCTTACTTATTGACAACAACAAATCCGCTGTGAGGCATGGCTGAATCGGACTTGCATTCTTTTTACACAGGGTCAAATTGTTTACATAATTAGACAACTGTAATTTACTGAAAATTATTAGGTCAGCCCAATAATACGGCTTTCTCAAGTCGTTGTTGTCGTTGTTGTTATTGTTGTAGGGTTTAACGACATGGCGGCCAGTATCATTCGTGCAGGAAGAAACTGGTAACCCCCCTGGAAAGAACCACCCACCCACGAGAAGCTACTGGCAAGCTTTCTCACATAACTACATTAATCGAATCTTAGATTCGAACCCACACAGACAGAGGTGAGATGGCAGTGATCCGTAACGGAGAGTGCTTTAGCCCACTCATCCACTAGTTTTAATGTATTTCCCCATTTGGAAACAACATCATTTACTTAAAACAACTTACTTTCTCAAGTCACGTATATCGATATCACCAGGATATCAAAATGGGGAGAATTTACGACAAGGAGGTGGAGGAACTGGTTTATTACCGAAAATTGAGTTTAATCATATACACTTCGATTCTGGAGCAACTTTAGTATACAACGAAAATAAAAAAAAAATAATAATTCTGTTCATACGTTAATACCGTATATATTTCATCTTGTGATTCCAAAGACTATATATTTTAGCTCTTGGCTTCGCCACTCCGTACAGAAAATTTTTGTTACCACACGGTGACACTATCACAAAACTTGAAAATAATTTTGTGATACCTGAGAGGTTGTCTCTTCTGTTGAAGATTGGTACTCTGTTTTACCTCCCTGTTTCAAAATAATAACACCTTATTGTCAAAATTATTCTATTTTGCGATTATTCTCGGAAAAAGGAGGGGAAGAGAAATATTCTCGAAAAAAGGAGAGGAGGAGAAAATAATATGTAACAACGATATATAAGTAACATAATCAATCAAAACGCACGGACATTAATTCTAATGCTTGGAATGTGAATTTACTCAGAGGCCAACGAAAATAATAGCGAAGTAAACGCCACGGAAATAATGTCATATATTTCTCCTTTGTATCACACAACAGCCATATCATGCTACCGATTAGTCACAAATGGTTCATACATGGATGCTACCGATTAGTTACAAATGGTTCATGTATGGATGTTACCGATTAGTCACAAATGGTTCATGTATGGATGATACCGATTACTTATTAGTCACAAATGATTAATGTATGAATGAGCTGCAAAACTGCTAACTGTCGGTCAATTTTATGTTGACCTGTGCTGCCAAATTTAAATTGCCGATTTTCAGACACAGAGTACTTGTATTTATTGTCATAAAACCTGCGATTTCATACCACCACGATTTTATACCACTACGATTTCATACCACCACGATTTCATACCACTACGATTTTATTCCACCACGATTTCATACCATCACGATTTTATTCCACCACGATTTCATACCACAACGATTTCATACCATCACGATTTCATACCACCACGATTTCACACCGCTACGAGTTCATACCACCACGATTTCATACCACCACGATTTTATTACAGCGTCGATTCCGGCGGAACTATATTTGTTAAATGAACTACATGTTTCACAGACCAGAATCTTAATCTCTCACGATGAATAATAATTGATATGTATCTTTAAAGTGATGCAGTATTCAAGCAATGGTGGCGGGAGAAGGTACTTAAATGAATCCTGTGTGTGATAATGGCGTGGAATATAAAACTCCGTTTGCGGGATCAGAATGCGGATGCTTTTCACTAATCCTTATCCCAAAAGTGGAATTGCTCAATGCCACATAATTGGCTAAAATTGTTTATTATATAAATTTTCCATTCCTGAGGTAAAAATAAGTGTAATTATTCAAATGTCAGAATATCGAAATATATGTAGCTAACTATATGTCAAAACATTGAAGTGTACGTTTTCGTGCTTGCAGAAGAAAAAGGTTCTGATATTTAAGACGAAATTTATAAAATGTCAAAGTATTTTGCATGACAACAATAATTGATATATGTTCGCATATGGTTGAAAAGCAGTCGTGGTACGTGTATTTAACATCTCTGTTGAATGCCATTTCACCAGACAACCTGTATCATGTGCCGTCATGTTTTGATCCTGATTGCATCCCAACGTATCGAGTTTACTCTCACCATGCTCTTTTTCCAACAATGCAGTTAATGTCTATAAACCCATTTGCATCGTCTTTTTGGTGCTTTCCAGGCCACGGAAAGAGTTTGTGGGCCCCAAGTAAAATGCTCCACTAGGCCCCCAATAAATTGTAATTGTGATCGCACTGGACCCACTGACCATTGTGGCCCACCCCAATCCTCGGAATTTTGTCCTAGTTGTCCTACCCTGTCCACGGCCCGGGTACTCAGATTACCCAAACAGCGTCTTACAAATTACTCCGATCCTTTGAAGGGAATGAGTATTCAAAACTGCTTTGTTTACTATTGATTTTCCAGAAGTTATGGCACAAATTATGCTAGATGTTTCAAGACTCGCCGTTCGACATTCATCAACTGAAAAGATTGTACCCTGTATCCCCAGATTGTTTCATCCTTGCTATAACACATTTTCTGGGCTTCTAAATACAAAGTCATCTTAGAGTTTTAGATTATAACAATAACTAGTACTTTAGTGGTTTTTAAAAAAATATGCTTTCTCGTTTCTATTTCTTAATACGTCGAATAAAATAGCAAATTTAATGAGAACATGATTTTAAATACATGTAACATCTTTATCCGTTGATTTTGGTATGCACACTTTGCACTTCAAGTGTAATTTCCTCAAATTTATTTGTCAAAAGTACATTCTAATAATTTATTACGGATTTTTCCAATCTGATGTTATAGGCCTATTAATTTTATTGGGGTGCCCGTGTTCTCGTTTCTTCTCTTATATATTCTTGAATATGGTTTCTGTAGTCTTTTTTCTCCATTAAAAATAACTCAAGAAATGGCTTATTTAACAACACCGTATGCTTAACTAAAATAGTTTTCCCTCATTTATCTTTCATTCAAAAATCGATAAGGTGTTCTAAATATTTTGACATCAATTTATCATATATATTTTTTTCCTTAATATGAAAATATGAAGGAATGTGACATATTTTTAAAATATTGCCTTGTAAAGAACATAACGGTCACAAACTTCTAAATAGAAAAAGAATGTTACCGGCAACTGGTTGAATTGTAAATTTATGTACCTTCTCATAAGAGGGCATTTCAGTTGACAGAAGGTCCCAAAATCTTACTGCACAATGAAAGTCTATGATACAATTACTAATTATTTTAACCGTATTGGTGTCCAACAATCGTCATTTTACATCCAAACCATCAGATATTTTTTTTATTATTATGGAAAGTAGGGTCCGAAGAGAAATATTTTCAACATTCCTTGTAAATATATTAACAACAACGACATTAGTGTCCTTGTACAAGGAAAAGAGAAAACATCAGAAACACTTTGTTGCATATTTCTTTACGTATAGCAGAACTCATTGCAGGTGCGTTATCATTTGCCTAAATCAGGTAGGCAGTGTCTTAACTGATGTACATATTTTCTTAAGTTGCATATGTAAATACATCTTTTCGTTAGAAATAATAATAATAATAATAATAATAATAATAATAATAATAATAATAATAATAATAATAATAATAATAGTTTTCTTGTTCAATAATACTAAAATTAGTTTTGTTATTGTTAGTTACTGGTGGTTGTAAAAACAGCATCATCATTGTGAAAATGTTAATATGATAATAGGATAAACCCTTATTAATGAATGTCTACTCTCTGTGGCAAATAATTTAACAAAATTGCCTTTTCTAAAACAACCATTTTTATAGTAGCATGATTTATATTAGCTTTTATTGTATCTACATCTCAAGGACAGTTTGTATGAGATGTCTTCTTTGTGGTTTATCAAGTGTTAGGGAGGGTCTGTATTTGGGACTGCATCTATTAATCCTATCGGTCTCTGATATGCAATATATTTCTTACATTGATCATTAGGGTTGCCTACATTTAATACACCAGTTTTTCCGGGGTAAAAAGAACAAAAAAACAACAACATTGATATTTTACTAGGTGAGTATGTATGTATGTATGTATGTATGTATGTATGTATGTATGTATGTATGTATGTATGTATGTATGTATGTATGTATATATGTATGTGTGTGTGTGTGTGTGTGTGTGTGTGTGTATGTATGTATGTATATGTATGTAGATATCAAAATAGTTATATGTATGTATGTATGTATGTATGTATGTATGTATGTATGTATGTATGTATGTATGTATGTATGTATGTGTGTGTGTGTGTGTGTGTGTGTGTGTGTATATTTATGTATGAATGTGTGGCCCAGTGTGTGTGTGTGTGTGCGTGTGTGTGTGTGTGTGTGTTTAACGTAACTTTAATAATTTGAGTCATATTGCTACAATGTCTACGGCGTGGCATTTAAAGCGATGTCTAGAACTGGGGCGTCATACCACAGACATTTAGCATCATGTCCCACCCAGTCACATTGTCGTGACATCAAGATGACCAGTCCTAACACTAATTTGCAATACCATCTTTAAAAGTCTTTGATATGACTAGGCCGAGGTTCTAATCCGCGACCTCTCGCATTCGAGGCAGACACTCTAACCAATTAGACGACGGGACAGCGGTCGGATAAATAAATATTACGAACACATGGATATATTATTGGATGAATTTTTATGTACACGTGGACGGGTTAAGGTGGGTAAAAGGGCGGGTAATTTTTAATATATATATACAGAGAGAGAGAGAGAGAGAGAGAGAGAGAGAGAGAGAGAGAGAGAGCGCTAGGACACAATCCATAGTGCTACGTAATTAAATTAATCTTTTCTCTCTCACAAGCTCAAAAGAGTGCAATTGCAAATTTACCTCACTTGCTTGTAGTACATTGTTTCTTCCAATTCACAATCCTTGGCGATCGTAACTGTGAATTCGTGTACCTGAAGAAATTAAAAATCGCATATTCTATTGTATATCACGGTTTTTGAAGATGTTAAGCGCGACCAAACCTTGAGTATAAGAGGATCACTTTATTTGTCCAACAATATCTTGTTTAAGGCAGCCGGCATTCAATAAACGAATTATTGGTGTATATTTCCTATAATACACAAGCTACATGATTTTTTAATTGCATGCATCTGATTTATTTACATCAAACATGAGTTTTTGCACATAGAGGGAGAATCCAGTGATGGGGCATTAAATAAACTGAATTATCTTCGCGAAATAAAAATATGGCTTGAAAGCAAGAATTAATTCGTGGTATGCGTTTTGTGTATCCATTTTCCTCGTGAAAGATAAGTGACTTATAAGTACTATTGTCAGTAATAACAAAATCACGCGCGTTGATTACAACAGTAGCATGTGCAATTGAAATGTTTGCTATCATCCTGTTTTGTTATGACGCCTTTTGATTTCCTGTAACACTCGATATAGTCATTTAAACATGCTATGTATGCAGCACAGTGCCACAGACAGACAGACAGACAGACAAATAGGGATCTATGATGTTTAACAAACTGTCATAGATTACCAATCGCATGCAACAGTCGACTCATCAATTGTTATACTACTTATTTACCTTTAATGGATCTGTTCATCCTACTTATAGATGTTCGTAATATTATTTATCCGGTCATCTAAGTGGTTAGAGCGTCTGCCTCGAATGCGGAAGGTCGCGGATTAGAACCTCGGCCTAGTCATATAAAAAAAAATTATACTTTTTTATCTTTTGTGGATCTGTTTACAGCATGGAAAGTTCTGTTGTTGATGGCACGGTGACTATTTCATTCGAAAATGTCAAGCTCTTGTCCATCTTTATAATTAGGACAAACCATATTTATTTTGAGAAACTTTGAAATGCAGTTATAAACGTATACTTTGGAGACTCATTAGATATCATAAGGTTATTAGATAACTGTCTTACTGATAGAAAAAAAAACATTTTAACGGCAAAATGCAGGAACAATGATGTATAACGGACAAATACATATGCACACACAAAAATAAAATAAAGAACTAATATGATTAAAAAGGTTTTGAGTAAAACCAATGGCTTGCACATTTAGCGATCTTAAAGAGCCAAAAGGAGTGTGAATGAGGTATGGTTTAAAAAACACATAAGTATTTGGACAGTCTTCATGACAGTGTTGTGCTTTCTCTTTATTAATTCAGGGGCAACAGTTGAGACACCGAATTCATGCATAGTTATCTGTTGTTGTTGTTGTTGTGGGGCTTAACGCCATTTTTCAGCACACGATCGGCTATGCATTGAAGCCAGTATTAATGGTGGAGGAAGAACCCGAGAAAAACTAGGGAAGAACTACCGACCTACAAAAAGCTACTGTCAATCTTTCTCACATACCCACATTGGCTGAATCCTAGACTCGAACCTATAGTTATCATAACAATCATAGATCCCGCTATTCATTTCTTTTTAACATTCTTTTCACAATCTCTCTCTCTCTCTCTCTCTCTCTCTCTCTCTCTCTCTCTCTCTCTCTCTCTCTCTCTCTCTCTCTCAACCGCTCCGGTGGCCTAGTGGTTAGAGCGTCCGCCGCAGGAGCGGGACGTCGTGGGTTCGATCCTTAGTCGAGTCATACCAAACAGTTACAAAAATGTTGCTAACAGCTGTCTCGCTTGACGCTCAGCATTAAGAGGTTAGTGTTAGGACCGGTCGGCCTGGTGTCAGGATAATGTGACTGGGTAAGACATCATTCTACATGTCTGCGGCATGATGCCACAGTGCTATCTATATCTATCTATATATCCCTTAGTCTTGCCGACCGTTGGGGCACCACTGATGACCTGACAACAAGGTTCCTCCATTCCAATCTGTTCTCTGATACTCTCACTGTGTCACACAGCTTCATACCTGTCCACTCTGAGATGTTATCCTCCCATCTTTTCCTCTGTCTTCCTCTCCTTCGCCCTCCCTGCACAGTACCTTGCATGATTGTCTTAGCAAGCCCTGTTGATAGTGTGACATGTCCATACCATTTCATTTTCCGCTTTTTCACAATAGCTCTTCATAGGGCCCAAAGGCTTGCTTAATTCTGTTTCCCACTTCTTCATTCGTGACATGATCTCTATATGTAATACCGAGCAACCTTCGAAAGCATCTCATTTCAACAGCTTGTATCCTCCTTTCGAGATCCGCTATGAGGGTCCATGACTCACAGGCATATAGGATAAAGTCTCTCTCTCTCTCTCTCTCTCTCTCTCTCTCTCTGATATATATATATATATATATATATATATATATATATATATATATATATAGAGAGAGAGAGAGAGAGAGAGAGAGAGAGAGAGAGAGAGAGAGAGAGAGAGAGACTTTATCAGACTGTAAAGTATTTATTAATGTATGGCATATTTCAGTGATCTAGAGATCGACCGATCCCCAGTAATACGACATATGACGTTGTTTACTTCGTATCTAATAGGTGTAGTACATGTGCTTGAAAAATGTAACAAGTCATGACATCTTTGTTTATGCAAGAATGCAGTACTGTAGTAAAACTAAATGTAACGTTCCTTTCAAGTTCTTGAATCGCCCTCTACAGGCGTTCGCAATCTTACACTATATAAAGAGCGAAACATTCTTGCAGAATGTTCACTTCAATCCTTAATCATCATCATTAAAACGGGACTTTCAGAGACTGGCAAAATACTTTGTAAACGTTGATGAAGGAACAAAAACTGAAGTTCGAAGGTGAGGTACTTGTCATTAGTAATAGAGATAGTATGTAGAAACTACTATATGTCAAATTGACTCTTGTAGAATACACTTTGACGCATAAATACAATTTGACGCATGAATACATTTTGACGCACGAACACACTTTGACGCATGAATACACTTTAACGCATAAATACACGTTGACGCATGAATACACTTTGACGCATGAATAAACTTTGACGCATAAATACACTGACGCATGAATACACTTTGACGCATGATTACACTTTAACGCATGAATACACTTTGACGCATGAATACACTTTGACGCATGAACACACTTTGACGCATAAATACACTTTGACGCATGAATACACTTTGACGCATAAATACACTTTGACGCATGAATACACTTTGACGCATGAATACACTTTGACGCATGATTACACTTTAACGCATGAATACACTTTGACGCATAAATACACTTTGACGCATAAATACACTTTGACACATGATTACACTTTAACGCATGAATACACTTTGACGCATGAATACACTTTGACGCATGGAGAGACATTGATGCATGTCACAAACGTAACAAGGTATTGTGTGCGTGTGCGTCTGTGCATAGCAGTGATAATGTAACACTAAGTGTATGTCTCAATACATATCACTAAATTATGTTGTCTTTAGCACAAGTGTTGATTTTACAACACTGGATTTTATAATACTGGATTTTACAATACTGGGGTAACATTACATTCAGTATATGATCTTAAATGTATTCCCTGTTTCAGACATTCAGAAGACTTCCGAAGTTACGAACTTTTTCGAAACGTGTAGAAATTTCATGACGTTGTCGATAGTGGAACAATCACCAGTAATAGCTTCATACTAGCTGACTTGTCTTATACGGCACTAGCTCTTTGCTGCAAGTGTCAAAATGTATTATTTCAAGAGCCGGATTGCGGAAATGGCTAATTCACCCCGTACCATTGCCGCTAAGAAACCGATTCGGCAATTCACTATTATTTATTATTCCTACGCCTACCTGATTGTCGGACACGTATTTAAGCCAAGAGTTTAACAAAACAAACCAAATGCTTCCAAACACTTGAGATCTTTTTACGTTTAGTGTGAAGACATGATAAAGCTAGTTTAACACGTTTTGACTGTAATTTAAACCAAGAAAATTCCTTGTACAAATAAATTAACACGTGGTTTTCTAAGACGTACAAAACGCACATGCTCTGTAGCGCATTCCCATTTCCAAATCTTCAATTTTACAATTGACTAGTTATTGTGCGATTCCATGTTTTGTACTGTTGGAAATAAATTCTTATTGAACGCAGTCCGAAAATGTCATAATATATAAACAGAAGTCATCGGTTTTGGAAAATACCGGAACGAATGTTTGTTTGTTTGTTCGATTAGGAGAGAGAGAGAGAGAGAGAGAGAGAGAGAGAGAGAGAGAGAGAGAGAGAGAGAGAGAGAGATAACTGATTATCGCTAGAGATGTATTAATGCAAATTTAATACAAGGCAGCACGATGTACCTAACTGATTTAACCATCGAATAAAGCATGCGTGTAATCATGTTAACTTGGAGGATTGCCCTATGTGGTACGAAGGCCGTACACAGCTGTAAATCAAACTCAGTCAAACCAGAAGGAGTGTATATTGATACTCGGATGTGGTTGTTAATAAATGTGGGCATGAGTTACGCATGTTTGGGATTGGGATGGGAGTGTATGGGGTGGATATTTGAGTGGAGGGACTCTACTTGAGGAACTTTAGTAGACATTATAATGACAAATGCAAATGAAATTACAAGGCGAAATATTATAAATCAGCGAATGTATCACATCATCAATTTTACATAAAATTATTTGTCGTATATTTTGCATTAATCACGTATTTATTAATTCATTTATTAATTGATTCATTTTAAATGTCATCTTTGACATGCAAATTTTTTAAAAAATATTATTTGCATAAGGTTCAGTTTTCTTATTTTTATCCTAAAGATCGTGTTATTAAAAAGCCTATCTGTATAAAAGTACTTCGTTACTTTAGGTGTTTAGTCGGTTGTGATTTTATAAAAAGTAATTTCGTAAAATTACTTGTAACATGCAGTACACCCTACCTTGTGTTGCTGGGTTACTGGGCGGATTGTACCATCTTTCAAGGTGTCCACTTTATTCGATTCTCGTTATCGAGAAAGGATTAATTAGATTGATAGGTACAGGTGATTGTTAAATCGCTTCACAGCAAGGAAAAATACTTGCAATTTGTAGTACCTCCTACCTTGTGAGGGTGGGTTCGATTTCTTCGAAGTTATTGCCCGGATCGAGTTAATATAAATTTAAGTGTGAATTTATAGCCGAAATTCTGAGCATATATATATTGAACATAATGACACGAGCTCCCATTCATTAAAAAAACACACAGTTTAATCAATTACATAAACAATACATTACATTTGAAAGATGCACTTCTTTTGTTAAATAAATTATAATCTGTTTTAAATAAATCTTCACCGAAATTTAAACACAAATATATTTATATAATCTGTTTTAAATAAATCTTCACCGACTTTCAAACAAAAATATATTTATATAATGTTTTAAATAAGTTTTCACCGAATTTCAAACAAAAATATATTTATATAATCTGTTTTAAATAAATATTCACCGAATTTCAAACAAAAATATATTTATATAATCTGTTTTAAATAAATCTTCACCGAATTTCAAACACAAATATATTTACATAATCTGTTTTAAATAAATCTTCACCGAATTTCAAACACAAATATATTTACATAATCTGTTTTAAATAAATCTTCACCGAATTTCAAACACAAATATATTTACATAATCTGTTTTAAATAAATTTTCACCGAATTTCAAACACAAATATATTTACATAATCTGTTTTAAATAAATCTTCACCGAATTTCAAACACAAATATATTTATATAATCTGTTTATTTATATAAACTGTTTTAAATAATAGAAGTGGCTCACCATATAATCTAGGGAACACTCGAAGTCAATCCCTTGTACAACTTGGTAACCTGTTTACTTTCAGTTACCTCAAACTTAAGTGTGTTGTTCTTTTCAGTCCTTTCGCTTTTTTCTTTCTTCTCCAAACTATGCTGCCTCGCTTAATTTCTTTGATCCTTAAAATTTGCGTGCGGGCAGGTGGATACTGGCTTTGGTACTGCTGTAGAAATAATGAAAATCTCATTTATCGTACATTTGTCAACGTATCGTGGGCTATATAGGCGCGTGGATGATGATCAGCTTATAAAATAGATTTGCGTCCATACATATAACGTTGCAATTTAGATATCGCAAAGATAATTGCCAAGTTTTCTTTCCCAGAGACTGAATAATTCCGTTCTGCAGTGGACATTTCCTGCTAATACATGCAACTGGGAATAAGTTTCCAGTATACTCTTGTAACAACACTGCCCAAAACCTATGTGACAAGCGTCAGTACGTAAGAAAAAATAGTTACATCAGGCAATTTCACTACTGGGTTGTCTCTTCCAGAAACTCTTTGTACATCTACCATAACTAACTTTTGTGGGAAAGTTGTAATTATATGGATGCGTTGAATTATCTTATTTGCCAAGACTATTATTCCACGATAATTATATTAAATGTCAGAATAATTATATCATATACCATGAGAATTATACTAAATTCCACGATAATTATATTAAATATCAGATAATTATATCATATACAATGAGAATTATACTAAATTCCACGATAATCATATTAAATGTCAGATAAATTTTATCAAATAACATGAGAATTACACTAAATTCCACGATAATTATATTAAATGTCAGAATAATCCAATCATTTACCATGATAATTACACTAAATTCCACGATAATTATGATAAATGTCAGAATTTTTATATCATATACCACGAGCGTTATGCTAAATTCCACGATAATTATATGAACTGTCAGAATAAACATATCATATGCCATAAGAATTACACTAAATTCCACGATAATTGTATTAAATGTCAGAATAATTATATCAAATACCATGAGAATTACACTAAATTCAACGATAATAATATTAAATGTCAGAATAGTTCTATCATATGCCATGAGAATTACACTAAATTCCACGATAATTATATTAAATGTCAGAATAATTATATCAAATACCATGAGAATTACACTAAATTCCACGATAATAATATTAAATGTCAGAATAGTTCTATCATATGCCATGAGAATTATACTAATTTCCACGATAATTATGATAATTGTATGAATAATTCTATCATATACCATTAGACTTATACAAAATGTCATTATACTTATATTACTATATTACATACCACAAAGGGCTTGCACTGAATGACCTACCGGTACAGCAGCATGAGTATCTTTATATTTGTTCTGAGGTAACTGGAATAAATTCCATTGTTCTACAAAGTGATAGCAAAAGATCCTGCTTTCATTTTAATCGACTGAAATACTTAATCGCTGTCTGTATATATGATGGTGGTCAAATCGTGTAATGGTCGAATTTTAAGTTCCACGTAACAAGGAGAATCCAGTCAATGACATCATACTACTTCTTCTTAAAAAGTAAAAAAAAAACAAAATCGTATAATTCTTTCTGCATCTCAATTATATACACACACACACACACACACACACACACACACACACACACACTAGAAATAACTAGACCGCACTCTAAAAAATCTACTACAATTATTATTTAAGTGGAATGTCGCGTATTATTGGCCGCTATGAAGTAACGTAAATATCCGTGAATGGGTTCTCTGACCCTAGAAAACCAATTACTCTCGAAACTGGCAGAAACAAATAACAAAAAAAAAAACAAAAAACAACAACAACAACAACAACAATAATAATAATAATAATAATAATAATAATAATAATAATAATAAAAAAGATATAGTAATAATAATTATTATTTAATAATAATAATAATTATAATAATAATAATAATAATAATAATAAAGAATAATAATAATTAATATTATTTAATAATAATAATAATAATAATAATAATAATAATAATAATAATAATAACAACGCTATCCAATATATGCTAACATTGAAATGGATAGTCGTACTTTATATGTTTGCATGAGATCTTTCGCATGACTCATGTGACTTGTATTGTTTGTTGGAGTAGGGATGTTTTCGGGACTGGGAGGATTGACTGCATTTATTCCTCTTTTATTTTTGTGTTAAATTTGTTTTATTCCAAGCAAACAATTAGTAAAATGACAACTACCTGTTTCGATGATTCTGACAAATGATTTGAATTTTTTTAATGACCCTTGAATATTAGTAATCGAAAATTAATATTACGCATTATAAATACGTGTTTATTATTTTTCAGTGATAGAAGATTAAATACTGTTAAGAATGAGAAAGGCGTTTTCATCCGTGTGTCTGATGTTCTTGATGATTGCAGGTAATTTACATCCTTTAAAAATCTAATTATGTTTCGCTTATCTGCTCACGTTTGTCATCGTTAGTTTATATAGAAAGAAAAGCTGTAAACATTGCAACGACAACACGCGCGCGCGCGCGCGCGCGCACACACACACAAACACACACACAAACACACACACACACCAACCCCATTTATATTCCAACAGACTTAAACTATTCGATAGGACAACACCAAAAATTATTGCTGGAATATAATTCATATTGTTTTATTCCTTTATATTCATATGGGAAATCGTTAATTTAGCGGATTCGATCAACAAAAAGTTAGACTTTACGTAACACGTTTTCTTGTGTTTCTTTTTTTTACACCGAGCCTTTCACATTTCACCAGAATCACAGCAAAATCAGTATAAAAAAAAAGAAAACTATTGTTATAACCAGCTTGTGCTTTCCCAGTTATATAAGTATTTTCACATATATGGAGAAATCAATCATGCTTTATTATATAAGTATTTTCACATATATGGAGAAATCAATCATGCTTTATTATATAAGTATTTTCACATATATGGAGAAATCAATCATGTTTGTGGAATATAGAAATACCTCTAGACTAAATTCATGCAATGAAAAATGAAAATATGGGAAATTACAGCCTTATAAATGCCGTGGAAATAAATCAGATCACCCTAATTTTATCGTCAGAAAACATGAAGAGAGATATGTATATTCAATAATTTGTTGAGGGTTTGTTTAATTGTTATCCCTATCGTGAGAATGACGGTTAATATATTTGGTCTAATATAACATCCACTTCATCAGTTTCACAGGTGACCACTGCAACATCTACTACGTCAGAGATACAGAAGACCACTGAATCAGAGCCATATTTCAGTAGTGTAGGAACATCCACTTCGTCAGAAACACATGTGACCAACGAAACAACATCGGCACCCTCGACGATATATACGAATTCTACAACATCCTGGACGTTATATCCAACAACCAATTCAACAACAACGTCATCAGCGTCATATCCAATAACGAATTCTACAACAACGTCATCGATATCATATGAAACAATGAATTCTACAACAACGTCCTCGATGTCGTATCCAACAATCAATTCTACAACCACGTCATCGATGTCGTATCCAACAATCAATTCTACAACCACATCCTCGATGTCAGATCCAAGAACGAATTCTACAACCACGTCCTCGATGTCGTATCCATCAATCAATTCTACAACCACATCCTCGATGTCAGATCCAAGAACGAATTCTACAACCACGTCCTCGATGTCATATCCATCAATCAATTCTACAACCACGTCCTCGATGTCATATCTAACAACGAATTTTACAACCACATCTTCGATGTCATATCCAACAACGAATTCTACAACAATGTCCTCAATGTCATATCCAACAACGAATTCTACAACCACATCTTCGATATCAGATCCAACAACGAATTCTACAACAATGTCCTCAATGTCATATCTAACAATGAATTTTACAACCACATCTTCGATGTCATATCCAACAACGAATTCTACAACAATGTCCTCAATGTCATATCCAACAACTAATTCTACAACCACATCTTCGATGTCATATCCAACAACGAATTCTACAACAATGTCCTCAATGTCATATCCAACAACGAATTCTACAACCACATCTTCGATATCAGATCCAACAACGAATTCTACAACAACGTCTTCGATATCATGTCTAACAATGAATTCTGCAACAACGTCATCATTGTCATATCCAACAACGAATTCTACAACCTCCTCGCTGTCATATCCAACAACGAATTCTACAACAACCTCCTCGCTGTCATATCCAACAACGAATTCTACAACAACCTCCTCGCTGTCATATCCAACAACGAATTCTACAACAACCTCCTCGCTGTCATATCCAACAACGAATTCTACACCAGCATCATCAACATCGTATCAAATAACAAATTCCACAGCATCATCGACCATAATTTCAACAACTACATCAAGTTTTCTTCAAAGTAGGTATACCCCCACCCCTTCTGGTTAAAATCGAAATCTTCTACACAACGTAGATCTGGCAGGCATCAATACAAATGTTACATTTCGCTGACCATTGGAACTCCCTGTCCGCTTACATTCAATAGCTGCTTAGTGTCTCATTTGAGAGTTACCATTCGAAAGGTTCTATACCGCATGCCATGTTTTATTAAGAGCGCTTTGAAAGCTTTTATTTAATTGGTGTTTCAAAAAGTCAACAGAACATGACCTGTTTAAATGCCTGTCGGACCCATTTGTTGACAAGAAGATTTTGATTTTAATAGAATTAAACACACACACACACACACACACACACACACACACACACACACTTGATTCGTTTATTCTTTTTCCTAATTTCTGGATAATTGTTGTTATGTGTAGAATCCAGCTCAACAAATCTTTTCCTCATTGTACCTTTGTATCCAATTTGTCGTTAAATATTGTAATTAACTGATATTGTTTGATTTATTAATTTATATTTTAAACTAAATTATTTATTTATTTTAAACCAGAAATAAAAGGAATTCGATATTGAAAGACATGTTTATGTTTGCATTGATAAACATTCAAGTAAGTCCAAATTGTTTGGCTTTGATACATACAACGATAAAGTTGTAAAATCATACGTGTCTTCTCATTATTTGACTAAAAACAAATACTTGATAAACTTTAACAAAATCTGTTTTAATGTGAAATTTATAACGTGATGTTAATAACTTTCATCTTACTTTGTTAAATTGTTTGTTCCTCTTTTCTAAATAGTACTTCACACACTAGCTTAGCCATATCTCTTGGATTTTCACATACCTCACCTTCCCTTTTGGCAAAACCCTTGGTCCTTCACTGGGGTAAACTCAAATACGTGATGAAAACTGTATGAGAAATGTTGAAGTCATACAGATTTGAAACTATAAGTTCAGCAGTGATAGGCTCTTTTTTGTCAACTGGGTCACAATGTTTTCCGTATGATTCACTTTCTCCGCAACCTGTTTTCGTTTCTTTTTTTTTTCCCTTTTCTTTTGCTGTATCAAAAACTTCTCTTAATTTCAATACTTCTCCGTCCTGGTCAAAACCAGATGCGTAGCTAGAGTGTTTGGAGCCCGGGGACAAGATTCATTTTTGCGCCCCCCCCCCCCCCCAACTCTGAAACCCATTAATTTCATTTTAAATAAATCACCATTTCAACGCTTATTTTGGAGCCCCCACTAGTCTGGCGCCTGGGAACATCTGTCCTCTCTGCCCCTCCCCCTCCGCTATGCCTCTTGTCAAAACGTTATTGTTTCATGTTAATTAGATGTATCAGGTGATCAGTCGATGATGATCTTGGTGATAACTACAATGAAACTGATTGACATCATTTGATGATGATGATGATGATGATGATTTGAAAGTAACGATGATGGTGATGGATAGTATTAATTCTGGTTATGATGTGTACAGTCGAATTTATGATGGTTAGGTTCATGATAAATACCATGACATAGTTATAATGACGATGATGCAGATAATGATAGGCGCTGACGAAGATTATGAAATGACAGGACTAGTTATTGTTTTGTACTTATTAAAAGTTATTTTGTTAATATATAACACGCTTTCGCCAAATTTACAGGTGTAGCATTTGAGTATGGTATGGACAAAGGGGATTCAGTTTTTACAGATACTGATGACGCTTGCTACCCGGAAGTCACGCCATCATTACAATTTCCAATCTATGGTATCCTCTACAGCTCTATGTATGTAAGTATTATTCTCTTAATGTCTTTAAATCTCTCTTTCCTGATCAAATATTATTCTGTAGAGTATCTGACAGTGTCGACATTCGAATATTTTTAAGAGATCTCATTTGCCTAAGGTGAAAACTCCTTTTTGTTAAATCGTCATTTTATAAAATTATTTTGAAGTACTGGCCTATCGTGTGCTTATTTCATATTTTAAAGATAGTATAAAAGGGTCTTAATTTAAATAATTCAGTACAAGTGTTTTAACGTGAACTACGTCGGAATTGTTGTTCATTGAAGGGAAAAGATGGAGATTTTCGAATGTAATGGATGCAATAAACAACAACTGATTAAATCATAAATCTGTATGTCCTTTCCTCGTTCGTTAGCTGACTGATATCTTAAAGAAACCTTCCCACCTACTCATTTTATGGAATTGGAACCTTTCCACATTTTTCGTTTTAAATGTTCCAATCAGTGAATCAAAACTAACCAGTATTGCATGGAAAGTGGATACAATAAGAAAGATTTATGACTTGTTCCAGTCCAAACGTAATAATATTCAAATTTCAATACGTTTGCCTTATTCTGATGGGTAAACCCTTGCCTGTCCATTTTAATATATTAATACCTAATTCACAACTGAATCCCTCATGGTCGACTTGAATCTGTATTGCAATAGTTGCCTGACATATGTCATCCATACTCGCGGATATAGTTATGTCAGTCGTAATCTTCTTCTATTTAAATAAAACTAATACAATAATAATAATAATAATAATAATAATAATAATAATAATAATTTAAAAAATTGCCGGCAGGATAGACCAAAATTGCTGTCTGCCCTCTTTAATTTAAAAAAAATGTTCATTCAACTGCAATGCAAGCACTCGAAATAATTCTCAAAAAAACCTTCATAATCATTTAAATGCAATTTCTTTTATTTCCGAAAAAATATTCATTTATTTGTTTATTTATTTGCATTCCAGTCCTTTATGACTTTCATGTCTTTTACAGATCTGCAGTAATGGCATTGTATCGTTCGACGAGAGAATCACAACGCCAGGTCCACCATTGGATGATATTGGACTCCAGAGTCAGGGATCTTACCTTGCCCCTTACTTTAATGACCTTGACTTCAGACGATATTGGTCATCTGGAGTCGGTGTTATCTACTACCATGCTTATGACATCATCGAAAATAACAATCTAAAGAATAATAGCAACGTCATCAAAGCACGAGACTATGTTCGAAACTATGAAACAGATCAGAGAAATTTCAATCCTGCATTTCTCCTGGTTGTGACTTGGGAAAATGCATCACCATACCCAGTATATTATCGTCAGTCTGAGGTAACGCTAGTCTCAGGAATCATTACAAGCTTCAAACATCTTTATTATTTTCCTGGGCAGATCGAAGTTATTGGAGCTAAATGACCTACTTAGTCGTACTAATTTTAACATAATTGTCATAACTAATTTTTGTAGATTAGAATAGATGCTCCCAAGGCGTTTTACAACAATTTGTATGAATTCGCGCAGAACTCCCACCAATTATTTTGAAAGTCCCGTTTACGAAAATGTGTGTGATTAGGATTTTTAACTTAGCTTTAAAAATATTTCAGTCATATCGCTATGATGTCTGCAGTGAGGCAGTTTTATAATGATGTCTAGCACTGGGGCATCATGCCACAGACATGTAGCATGATGTCCAAACCAGTCACATTATCCTGAGCCCAGGCTGCCCAGTTCTAACACTAACCTCTTAATAATGAACGCCAATCGAGGCAGCTGTTGGTACCATTTCTGTAAGTCTTTGGTATGGCTCGGCCGAGGATCGAACCCACGATCCTCGGCTGCCGCGGCAGACGCTCTAACTACTAGGCAACCGATGCAGTTACATAATCTGCACAGTACATACACAATTTTATTCAGCATTCACCTGGTCCCATTCACCACCACAGGACACCCGAAGAACACCACAGTAGCACCAAATCTTGCATAAACGTACCAAGAAGCGGAAAAAAGAAAGAAAACACACACTCTCAATGATACTCTCAATGATATATAGTATTGGTTGATCGCCCTATTTCCAATAATCTACGGAAACGAACTCATATATTAACGACTTATTTGTGGTATTGCTAATTATTTATCAATGTTGATAAATATTCACGTTACTGTCTCGGAACACAATACGTCAAAACGGGAGTTATTTCCCTTGGCAACTCCTGGCCATGCTAATTTTTCTGTTTGTTTGTTTGTTTTGGTTGGGTTTTTTTTTGGGCTGTCATTGAAATTTAAAGTGGGCATTATGTAAAGTTTAAGGTGTTCTTGGAGAGTCTTAGGGTGTCTAGTGAGACCTGCGTTTCACCTGTAACGTGCGTGTCGAGACAAAAGTCAAGTGAAGTTCAAGTGTGTTCAGAAATGTCGTAACCCTTATAGCGTAATGTATTGTTTCGTACATCTGGTTTCTGCGACTTTACAGGAATAGTTATTTAATTAAATTTGGCACACACGGCTCCATAACACACATCCTGTCGTAGTTTGAACTATTAATCAAGGAAGTTGTACAAATGCGCGTTCATAATACGGGGTATTTGGAAACCCGAAATGGTTGATTACCAGCGTGTTTCATCTGAAGACGCCGATTATCAATTACGTACGGCAAATACTGGCCGATCATAGTGATGATTTATTTGTAAAGTTAGGAATCATATGAGATTATTGGAGCTGAAAAACAAAGATACCAGTGAGTTATTGTGAACCCGAATATTGTGTTAATTCAAATCTGATCGTGTCAGAAGTTATTTATTTCATGATCGATGTCATAGGCATCGAATGAACCGGCGTGCTATGGTATATTATTGGATCTTAAAATTTGCGATTGGCTAGTATATGAATACAAATACTTACCTTCAAGTGTTGTCAGTTTTTCTGGTTTTCTTTGCTCAGTATTAAAATGTATTTAATTTCCAGTTTAAATCAGATGACTGCGGGAAACAATCGCGTAGCAGACGCCATATAGATTCCAGGTTATGTAAGGGGGGTTACTCTGTTATCGTGGTAATACTTGAAAAAAAAATATTTTAAAGATGGCATATACATGTCCTAATGTTGGGAAATCGATGTGTTGTATGTTTCACAAACTTTAAATCAACTTTAGCACTCAATCTGCCATCCAACAGAAATTTATCAGACAATTTAAGATTTGATATCTTGGTTTTTGACTTTTGCATAACATCATCAGATGAGAAACTGGTTAACTGATTTGTTACAGTGATGTCGATTTCAAGAAGATATATATATATATATATATATATATATATATATATATATATATATATATATATATATATATATATATATATATATATATATATATATATATATATTGTAGGGCCATTATTTGGTAACAGTGATATTTATACATGCATAAAATAGTGTACTTGTCAGCAATTCCAACATTTTCCAGAAATAAACTGGTGATTCAGAACTAGTAACTTTCATTTGCATAACATTGTAACCCTGTGGGATTGTGTGCTACAAAACCATGTATTGCTAGCATTAAGGTTTTTATACATCTAATAAATAAGAATCTATAAATGAAATTAAGAAGTAAAGATATTTATTTGATCCAGATATCTGTCATTATGTAGAATATGACATTAATGGACCTTCAAATCCTAATAGTACATTATTAAACAGAAAATAGGATCTTATTACACGTATTCAAGCACATTCACTTTTAACAAAGCTTATCTTAGTGAAAAATCCTATATGGAATAGAAATTTAAATGATAATACTTTTGGGCTGTGGAACATTTTGCATAACAGCCTTAAGAAAGAGTTTTCAGCTTGTTCCAGCTGGCTAACGAGCTATGTATATGACTCCTTCAGACAGTAGGCTATGGAAGGGAGTTCTCAGCTATGTATATGACTCCTTCAGACAGTAGGCTATGGAAGGGAGTTCTCAGCTATGTACCGGTATATGACTCCTTCAGACAGTAGGCTATGGAAGGGAGTTCTCAGTACAGAATAACACTTTAGATCACTCTGCCATTCTGGGGCCCCCGTGAAGAAGGAGAGATGGGTATTGAAGTGTTAAGTAAATAATGAACTATGGCCATTTATTCCATCAATGACTTTTGTTCTACTCCCCTCTTTTTCTTTTGGCAAGGAGGAAATGCCCTCCTTATGACAAAATTCTGGGAGCATCTGTGGATTAAATCTCTTTGGTGTATTCTTATGTTGTAGCATTGCAATATGGAATTGGTAATTAAGAGAATTTGTAATAACTTGTAATAATTTGTAATAACTGCGACAGTTTATTTAAATTAAACTACTTATATAAATTTATGTGAGGAAAACGAAGTTGTGATCAAATGGGCATGCTCAGTATATTTTACACTTGCTAGTTGTCATTTCTTGCTTGAATTTTTTTTTTCTTCTTTGTTATCATGTCCTGGGCATCCAGTGAAAGGAATTTTTTAATGCAAAGTAGGGAGTTAAATGATGACAGACTGTGCCCAATCTTCCACTGACCTAAACATTTTTCATAAATATTTTGGCTACCCAGTCTTATGATATAACAGCAGGAGATGCACAATTTCCTTTGTTTATTATTGCTGTATTGTGTGTTTAATTGTAACAAAGCTCATTTCTTTGGCATAGACATTTTGTGGAATATAAATACTGTGCATTTTACTGATTATTAATGAGTGATGTATGCTTTATTTTTCAGAGAGTTACTTTTCAACTTGCCTTGGTAACAGATGGATTGAATACATTTGTCTCCTACATTTACTTCCCTGGGCAAATGCGTTTCAATTATAATTATGTATTCATTGGTTATTCCTTTGCAAGCTCTGGAATTTTAAAGAAGGATATGAACTCCTTCACAACAGGGGCATTAAGGATGGACAACAATGCTGTAACCAATGGTAACTACGAACATGTTTTTGTGTTCGTCGTCATTAATTTTTTCTGAGGCATCAATCATTATATTTGAATGCCAATGCTATAACTAGTAATATATATATATATATATATATATATATATATATATATATATATATATATATATATATATATATATATGTGTGTGTGTGTGTGTGTGTGTGTGTGTGTGTGTGTGTGTGTGTGTGTGTGTGTGTCTTTGATATTTATGCTCCCATTTTATTGCTTTCATCAGAGGTCTGTGTGAACATCATTACAAACATAGATATGGTGTCTTTCTGCCTTTTGTATAAGACATTTTTTTAAATGATGTAGACCTGAAATTTGACTGCATATGTAGAGGACATGGTTAAATTTGTCATGCCATTGCAACAATATTTCAGATTTGTAAAACAAATTGATTAACCTTTAGGACCATAATGCTAGCATGATGAGTCAAACACATGGTGAGACAACTGAAATTTTATAGGCATATTTATTTGTATTGGCTATTACAGAACTGTTTCATTCTTTTATTTTTTACACATTCCTGCACATTTTGGATTTAGACATTTGTGACACAAATCTTGTGTTCGCTTCAGGTAGAGAAGTTCACTTCAGGTAGAGAAGTGACCATTTGGTAGGAATATATTTTATTGTATGTTTGAGGCTTGACTACATTGTCAGACAGACATTGTCAGAATTTAAGTTTACACCCTACCCACTTCACCAGCTAAATTTTGTTTTGAATTTTTTATCGAGACTGAGAATATACCTCTCATGTCCCTATTCATCCTTCATGCTTTTGTTGTGGGGTGGGTTAGTCATACCTAACAAAATAAGTCTGACAGAACACTCACACTCAAATATACATTACAAAGCTCTCACCATGGTACATACAGATTGTGCCCAGTTCCTCAGATAAAGGTCTACACCAGATATCTGACTTAAAGAAATCTCTGTGTAATTTGGTACTTGCATTTAGACTAGATGTGACATTTGCCTTTCATAATTACTTAGTTTCAGTATTTTAGTGCTTTCATCCATTTATCTGTTCAGTATTGTTCAAGATACACCCTTCAAAATATTGTATCTATAATAGATTAATGGTCCATTCTTTTGCCCTTAGGAATTCTTCATTTGATCAGAATTTGTTAACATTTTTATTTCTTTATCTGTCTTGTCAATCATTCTCATTTTGATTCAAGAGCTAAGTCCTAAAAGCATTCAGTATGATATTTTTGGGTGGGGTTGTGTTGGGGAATGTGTGTGTTAATTTAATATTTAAATATCTTTAATATATTTGTCTCTTTCCATCCTCACATAATAATAGTATCTTTACACTTTTTTATTTAATAAGAAAAAATAACTTTTCAAGAAGAATTCCTTAAAAATATTTACACAGCAGGTTTATGGTCAAGATGTTTGCCTTTTGGAATTCTTCATAAAAAAGGACAGACAGAAAAATACATACTGACTTGTACCTTGTTTGGTTACCTGTTCGTATGTCACAAGAATATAAATTACTTATAATGTGATTGATGTTAATTAAACTAATTTGCATACACAGGGTCTGTAACTTTCATGTACACTCTCTATGTATGACTTTCCTATGAATGAAACTTTTGACAGTTCTGTCTGTCTCCTAGCAGGCTTTTAGAAGGGTGGGATAATGATGTCTTTGGACTGTACTTTGACATTTTTATCAAACATAAAGTTGTTAGCAGAATTAAACAAAAACCACTTCATAGAGGGAAATCAATATTGGTATTCATCTCAAGCATAGTAATGTATATCAGATAGGTACCTTTACCTACACTTAATGACGCGATAATGTATATCGGATAGGTACCTTTACCTACACTTAATGACGCGATAATGTATATCAGATAGGTACCTTTACCTACACTTAATGACGCGATAATGTATATCAGATAGGTACCTTTACCTACACTTAATGACGCGATAATGTATATCGGATAGGTACCTTTACCTACACTTAATGACGCGATAATGTATATCGGATAGGTACCTTTACCTACACTTAATGACGCGAGAGAACAGCCATTCTTCATACTGTTTTGTTCTTACTGCCCAGTTCTCAAAGAGAGGAATCAGTAAATTAAATAGTAAATTAAATAGTAAATTAAATAGTAAATTAAATAGTAATTGGAAACTATTGAAATACATATCATATTCCTTCAATATTCATGTTTAAATCGTCACACAATTTATATCCATACAGACTCCATTTCGGTTTTATCACAGTAATGACCATTCTTTGCTTTATATGTGGGTCACTCTCAACTAACAGCTATGTTAGCTAGCAACTTTCAAGGCAAAGAGTCACCCTATCTTGCCTAAACGTTTAAATGATTTTATGCATTTGTGTGTCTTTGCAGTGATTTTACTGTGTCTTTACTGTGTCTCTGCTGTGTCTTTCTCATACAAAATCAAAAAGAATTTAGGTAAAAATTGTATTCGTATATATATTTGAATTGGGTTTCATTCTGTTTTCCTAGACTTTTGACAGGTTTGTACTCATCTTGACTATTGATCTCAGGTCTCCCAATTTTTCAAAATTTTAAAATGGTGAAAATATGGAAATCATAATTTCTGCTGTAGGCACATTCCACAGGCCAGTTTCCTGGACCCCTTTGTTTCTCTTTTGTGATCTTTCCCAAGGAATCCTCCTATTGCCACATGTTTGTCGTGTATTTGATACTATATTGTGTGTTTGCATTCCCCTTGATTTTGTTGTTCTTTCTTCCTTTCTCTTTCCAAGTACAATGGCATCTTCAGTCTCAACAGATAAGATTATTTTTTCCCGCCTCAAACATGGGAGATTGCAGATTTGCTGATTCAGACAAAAAACTTATAAAAATGGTACTATATCGCCTCAATGTCTGCAATTTGACAGTTTAAAGGGATTTCTTGCATCAGGCCATCTTGCTGCAGACATGTAGCAAGATGTCCCATCCAGTCACATTATCCTGACACCAAGCCAACCTGTCATAACACTAATGCATTGCACAAAGTAAGGCTGCTGTTACTGTACCATTTTACAAGTTTATGCTGTAACTCAGCCAGGGTTCAAAGCCATGAACTTCTGTATTTGAGTGGAATGCTGTGACCATTAGGTCACCAGAGCAGTCAACTAATATTTTAAAAGATTATGCATACACACACACACACACACACACACACATAGATACATGCATACATGCATACAAACATACATACATACATACATACATACATACATACATACATACATACATACATACATACATACATGCATACAAACATACATACATACATACATACATACATACATACGTACATACATACATACATACATACATACATACATACATACATACATACATACATACATACATACATACATACATACAGGAATAGAGGGATCACATACAACAGGAACTTGACATAAGATTGTCAACATAATGATGTTTCATTTCTTTTCATTTATTGGTTTTAGCATTCATCAAATGACCAGTTTTATTTTCATGTTTTGGTTGACATACCTAGCAGCGATAGATAATTTTGTATACATAATATTGGTGCTTCTCTTGTGAATAATTATTGGTTCCTAATTTGTTACTATGTTACAATATTCCATTGAAAAGTTACAGTAAATTATCTACCTTTAATCTCCAGAAATACATACACAGAATACAGAGATGATAGGACAGTTTTTTGTTGCAGGAACAAGAGGCATCCTGTACTACAGACTGACACCGGTCGGATTCCATGTTAATAATAATCAACATATTTGCCGAGCATGGTGGTCAGAAAACCAATATTTGAGGTCGTACAATTCACGGATGAATGCCATCATGCCATCATGTCCATGCACGTTGAAATTGCTCTGGTGGGACAGCTCATTTGGGAACTACTACTTCGATGGTCCCAATATATACTGTGCTGTTGTACAACCAAGATGGTGGTACAGTCCACATGGCAAGGTATATACAATTATCCTGATATTAATTTAAGAAAGAAGGGGATTATATTGTCATGACTGTTTGGACAAGTCTAAATGCATTAAGTAATGTCATATAACTTTGTCACGTGTTGAATACTTTGTATATCAGGTGTCTACTTCATTTTACAGTACGTTTGCTGTAAGATACATTTCCTGTTTCCATCAGAATGATTTACTCCAGTGGTCAACATCACTTGCAATGTTTATCAGTGTTTATCATTTATTGAATTGTTTTCCCATAATTCATTTGTTCTAAGTAATTTGATTATTGCTGTAAATTGCTATGCCATGTATTTAATTTCATATCATCCACTTCACTGCAAACCTATCATGATTTTTTATGTTGCTTTTGTAAGATGCAGTTATGTTGTCATTAATTATGTGCAACAACAGATTGAATTTAATGTTGGACATAGAAAAGATTTAAGTTGAAGGTGATTAAATTGATCACCCCATCTGCTTGATATTTTATTTATGATGTATCATTCAGTTCATACAAAATAAATCTACTTAAATTAATGTACTGCAGATTTGTGACTATTTTAAAAACATTTACTGAGCAAGACAGAAAGTGATCGTCATAACTATCATTATCATCCTCATTGCATTATGCACCAGCTTCCTACTATGTCACTCGCTTTAGACCAATAAGTCACTTAACAAAACAGGTCCATCATTACCATAGTAGTGCCTCCTTTCCTCTCCTTCCTTTCCCTGCAATCATAATATCATCATTGCTCAGTTTGCCACTGACCTTTCCTCTCCTTCCTTTCCCTGCAATCATAATATCATCATTGCTCAGTTTGCCACTGACCTTTCCTCTCCTTCCTTTCCCTGCAATCATAATATCATCACTGCTCAGTTTGCCACTGACCTTTCCTCTCCTTCCTTTCCCTGCAATCATAATATCATCATTGCTCAGTTTGCCACTGACCTTTCCTCTCCTTCCTTTCCCTGCAATCATAATATCATCATTGCTCAGTTTGCCACTGACCTTTCCTCTCCTTCCTTTCCCTGCAATCATAATATCATCATTGCTCAGTTTGCCACTGACCTTTCCTCTCCTTCCTTTCCCTGCAATCATAATATCATCACTGCTCAGTTTGCCACTGACCTTTCCTCTCCTTCCTTTCCCTGCAATCATAATATCATCATTGCTCAGTTTGCCACTGACCTTTCCTCTCCTTCCTTTCCCTGCAATCATAATATCATCATTGCTCAGTTTGCCACTGACCTTTCCTCTCCTTCCTTTCCCTGCAATCATAATATCATCACTGCTCAGTTTGCCACTGACCTTTCCTCTCCTTCCTTTCCCTGCAATCATAATATCATCATTGCTCAGTTTGCCACTGACCTTTCCTCTCCTTCCTTTCCCTGCAATCATAATATCATCATTGCTCAGTTTGCCACTGACCTTTCCTCTCCTTCCTTTCCCTGCAATCATAATATCATCATTGCTCAGTTTGCCACTGACCTTTCCTCTCCTTCCTTTCCCTGCAATCATAATATCATCACTGCTCAGTTTGCCACTGACCTTTCCTCTCCTTCCTTTCCCTGCAATCATAATATCATCACTGCTCAGTTTGCCACTGACCTTTCCTCTCCTTCCTTTCCCTGCAATCATAATATCATCATTGCTCAGTTTGCCACTGACCTTTCCTCTCCTTCCTTTCCCTGCAATCACAATATCATCATTGCTCAGTTTGCCACTGACCTTTCCTCTCCTTCCTTTCCCTGCAATCATAATATCATCACTGCTCAGTTTGCCACTGACCTTTCCTCTCCTTCCTTTCCCTGCAATCACAATATCATCATTGCTCAGTTTGCCACTGACCTTTCCTCTCCTTCCTTTCCCTGCAATCACAATATCATCATTGCTCAGTTTGCCACTGACCTTTCCTCTCCTTCCTTTCCCTGCAATCATAATATCATCATTGCTCAGTTTGCCACTGACCTTTCCTCTCCTTCCTTTCCCTGCAATCACAATATCATCATTGCTCAGTTTGACACGTCTCTGTCTCATCCTTCCCTGCACTTTTAAGACTTTGGGATAAAGCCAACATGGTATAGTGATCAGATGGACAAGTCCTGGTCATTCCGTCAAAGAATATAATCTCTGATGCTGAATATTGTAAACTATCACCACTTGCTGGTACAAGACCTTTTATTCTCTCATTTTGCCACCAAATATAGTGCATTGTAGTAGTGGGATTATCCGTCTGAAAGAAGGTAATGCTCTGAGAGCCTTGTGGTTCAGAGGAAGAGAAAATGGTGATGTAGCAATTCATGATGAAAATAAAGTCAGATAGGAAAATGCAATATGTTATTATATATAGAACATATATGATTTATAGGTAGACTGTAAGCAATTATTTGATTCTGTTAGGGGTTAGTAACTATGTCACCATCAACATAATTGTCTTCTGTCATTTATTTTGTCAGGAAACAAATAGTTGTTGGGACTGTTTGGAAATACAGGTTCTGATCTTTGAATATCCAGTTGTGAGAACATTGTAACATTAGTCCTTTCCCAAACATGGAGCAGTCAAAGCCATGACAGAGCAGAGATTGAACTGTTGCTTTAACTGCAATGATTTTGTAAAAATCCTATTGAACATGGAATAAGCTTTTATTCATAAAACCTTCAGGAAACTATTTGAATGTGCATTACAAAATATCAGAGTTATAGGGGCACACTGCATATGATTTTGACTATTCAAGTCTGAGTTGAGTTATATTACTAGAGGACCTGATGTCAGTACAGTTATGGGAGGAGTGAAATAGTATGCCCATGCCAGATATCAGTAGATATTGAGAGTGAAATAGTATGCCCTTGCCAGATTTTAGTAGATATTGAGAGTAAAATAGTATGCCCATGCCAGATTTCAGTAGATATTGAGAGTGAAATAGTATGCCCATGCCAGATATCAGTAGATATTGAGAGTGAAATAGTATGCCCATGCCAGATTTCAGTAGATATTAAGAGTGAAATAGTATGTCCATGCCAGATATCAGTAGATATTAAGAGTGAAATAGTATGCCCATGCCAGATTTCAGTAGATATTGAGAGTGAAATAGTATGCCCATGCCAGATTTCAGTAGATATTGAGAGTGAAATAGTATGCCCTTACAGCAGGTTGATACACAGTTATTGGATGGGAAAAAGCTTGCCCCAGTAATATGTTGATATACAGTTATCCAGCTGGATAGAAATAGATTGGCATTTCTCTCCCTGCCCTTAATGTCTGCCTGTTCTCATTTCCTAGCCAGAATCCTTCATCCTATTGGCTGCCTTCAAAGAATGCATATTGTATGATAAATGTGTGATTGTACTTGTCTGTTTGCATAATGTATGATAAAGGTATGAATGTACTTGTCTGTTTGCATATTGTATGATAAATGTGTGATTGTACTTGTCTTTTTGCATATTGTATGATAAATGTGTAAATGTATTTGTCTGTTTGCATAATGTATGATAAATGTGTGAATGTACTTGTCTGTTTGCATAATGTATGATAAATGTGTGAATGTACTTGTCTGTTTGCATATTGTATGATAAATGTGTAAATGTACTTGTCTGTTTGCATATTGTATGATAAATATGTGAATGTACTTGTCTGTTTCTGCTTCCCAAATTTCATTATTAACTTTATCAACCAAGGAATTCTCTAGTGTATAACAGTTCCTTCATCACCTCTTCTCTGTGATACTTTTATTGTAATAATGCACACTGACATGAATCTTTTGAAACTTGTATTCATTTTACTAATCTGCCATCAGAAATATGTTCTCCAATTTCTAACTCAAAAACTTTCTGTGACTGTCTCCATGCATGTAGTTACCATTAGAAGAGAAAAGACTAATTTCATTTGAAACATAACAGACATGGAACAAGTCTGAGCATCTCGGAATTTTGATCTAACATAAACTGTTGCTGCGACGTTTGTTCTGTCTAGCAAATACCATAGCTGACCAGTTATTTTACATATTTCATGTACCAACCATTTCTGACAATGTTTTTGCAGTCATCTAAGGTTCTGATTTCATGGAGGCTTGTTTTTGCAGTCATCTAAGGTTCTGATTTCATGGAGGCTTGTTTTTGCAGTCATCTAAGGTTCTGATTTCATGGAGGCTTGTTTTTGCAGTCATCTTAGGTTCTGATTTCATGGAGGCTTGTTTTTGCAGTCATCAAAGGTTCTGATTTCATGGAGGCTTGGAATACCACTATGACTGCAATAGATTTGAAAATATTTGTGAAATAAATAACGTGAAAAGGGAAATGGATGCAGAATTTATTTCCTCAATAGTAAAATAACGAAGGAAAGTATGTCTGGTGTATCTGGTTGAATAATCAGACCCTGAAATATGACTGTATTCAGTGCTAATGTTTGACTGATAACACTTAGAAATTATCACTTTGTTGAACATTTACTGAATTCAGCTCACAAGTTACACATGCATTCTTTAATAATGAAGGGGAGTTTTTTAATTTGGCAATAATGATTATGTAAGAATCATAATTACTTACTATTAAAACTGGTCTATTTAGATATATATTATATGACTTATGACTTACTGTTTTGTTAAGTGACTTATTGGTCTAAAGCGAGTGACATATTAGGAAGCTGGTGCATAATGCAATGAGGATGATAATGATAGTTATGACGATCACTTTCTGTCTTGCTCAGGAAATGTTTTTAAATTAGTCACTGTTAAAACTGGCATATGCCAATAGATATTATATGAAATTCTTACTTACTGTTAAAACTGGCCCATGCCAAT